>JBBELK010001840.1:0-99066 GCA_037783545.1 Henricia sp. BOLD:AAB3569
TGACCTAAACCGCTCGGCCACAGTACCCCACACTTTCATAAGGCTTGCAAATCATGAAAGTTTTGCTACAATTTCCTGTAAAATGAGTGGTTTCACATACCCAAGTCTTTTATTCTGAGAACCTTTTTTTTTCGATTAAATATTTTACAGACAATTTCAAAATGTTATAAATCATCATTCATGGAGAATTCTATCATCACAAACCTGCCAACTGCACCCCTCCCCCAATCCCCTTCCACCCCATCAACCCTTCCAACCTCCCCTGCACCACCCCCCCTCCCCCCCACCCCCCACCCCCCACCCCCCTCCCCCTAATTTACATTCCTGAAAGTTAAGCTTCAGTGGGTGATCATGGCTAATTTGGAATTTGATATTTCCTACTGGGCAAATCACAGGCTAAGGGGTCTACTACAGGGTACGGTAGCAGACTGATTTGACATGCCAATGCAAGGTCAAGCTCAAAACAGATACCCCATGCATTGTACATAAGCTTAATTGCCTGCAATCCTGAATTAATTTAAAGTGGCTGTTTTTCAACTTTCAGTTAGTGTTGTTTGAATGTTGTAATGCTCCAACTACCAAACTTATTGTTTGGTAGACCAAACTTATTGTTGAGACAGTCATAACTCCTTTGGGGCATAACATTGTCAAAGTCTTGCATACTAACACATGCTGTTTGTGAACAATCACATTGTATGATTACGCAGCACACTCCACAGGATTCCGCTTGGACACATTCAAATTCTGCAAGATTTGGCATACATGTGACAAAGCCCCTTTAAACCAATCGCATGTTGTGCATTATTATGCTTAGCTTTAAACAATCCGTTAATACAATAATGGATTGGACGAAATGTTAACTAGCATTCCACTAACGTCCAAATATTCTTGTTGGAGATTGACTGAAGAAAATACTTTCAGATTACTGATACATCCACATGTGGGAAATTCTTGAAATTTTCAGGTAAAAAAGTACAAAAAAGAAGCAGATTACAAGATCTGCAAGTGGCCTGAATTGTCCTACACGTGCACAAAATGTTCTCACTTGTCTCTTACTATTGGTGAAATGTCAAACACCATTACATCCCGAGGCTAATCCGTCTACATGGGCTGCCTATGGTATCATATGCCACAGCACGTTCAGCATGCTCCTGTATAGATCCGTCTCATTTCACTTAAAGGCGCGTTACCAGATCACATTTTTGACTTTTCCATGGGTATTGAGATTTTGATACCATATATTTTTCTCATTTCTGAAACTGGTCACTCTCAATCTCAAAAATTTACCCAAGTTTAGTAAATAAATGTTTCCAGTTTCATAAAGCAGTGCAGTGATTACACCAACCTTTCTGCTTCCACATCCAAATTGGTGATTGCATATTTTTCGTTTTCTTCCCATGAATAACATAGACCCTGCCCATCTTAGGCCTGTTGCAGTAAATTCTAAATTGTTCTATCCATCTCTTGGCTAACCTGACACCAAATTGTTGGATATTGATACGGGATACCGGAAGACTTGGGTGCTACGGTGTCAACACTAAGGAAATGGTGTAGTGTACTTGTGGAAATGTATCGGGTGACATGTGCAAATGTATACTTCAATAGTCTTGATGGAGCAACAAAAACATGATACATGTAGTACCCTACAATCACAAAGCTTCAGTATTGAATGCCAGTTAATTCATCAATACAAAAAATATGTAAAAATCAGTATTTTTTTTAAAATCTGTTTATTTTATTTGAAACAAATTAAAAAGTTCAGGCTGGGGCCTATTTGTTTTGTATGACTCAAGTGGCAGAAAATGTTACTTTGAAGATAAATTTCTTATTTGTACCGATTGTTTTTGTGGTGAGAGATGCCAGCATTTGATGATTTATCATTTGTTTTTAATTACGGGGTACATTGTACGTAGCAGCGTTTCAGATTTGTCATCAACCGATGTAATTGAATGGCTAATTAGTAATTGTTTAACTATAACGTAAATGTCGGCATAGTCCCAGTTACCAGGGTGTCCAACCGAAAGTATGAATTCCGTTTACTAGGGCCAATTTCATGGCAGTGCTAAGCCAACAAATTTGCTTAGCACAGAATTTATTTCCTTTATAAAATGGATTACAAGCCAAAATTATACTTTTTAATACACATCACTTACGATTTTGGCTGACAATCCATTTTTGCAAAATAAAGCAAAGAAATTCTGTGCTAAGCAAATTTTTGTGCTAAACAGCACCATGAAATTGGCCCCTGGTCGCCACTAAGATGCCAAGTGTTAAGTCTATGGAACAGGCCAGAAAACATTCAAGTATTTTCAAAGAAATTTTTGAATATTTTTCACTCCTACAATCACTTTAAAATATTTCACTCCTAAAATCACCTTTTAAATATTTACACATTTTGGTGGTTATTAAGTCATTACAAGGAGAATAAGTAACAACCAGTAAACGGAATTCTTTCCCAACCGACAGAATAGGGTGAATAGGATACATAAAATTATTCACTATTTGCGTGAAACATGCTGTGACGTTTGATTACCTTACACGGAAACAGGACAACTCGTAGCCGGGACAACTGGAACCCGGGACAATTCGAACCCAAAAAAAGACACCCTGGTCAACTCGTACCCAGGACGACTCGTACCCGGGACAACTCAAACCCTTTCTATCATGTACGTGCGCGCCACTTTATGATACCGTTTCACTATTAAAACTTGTTTTTTAGAGACTTTTTTCTGGCACTTTTCCCCTACTTGGAACGACACTTTTACCGTGAAGTTTGCAGGACCTTTATCGGGAATTTGCCAAGATGTTTGCCAAGACTTTTGGCGTGAGTTTTGGTGTCACTTTTGCCGGCAATAATTTCACCCGATTTCAGGCGCAATTTTTGCCACATCATTTCCTGGCACTTTTGCGCAATTTTGGCGGAAAATTTGCCGGGATATTTGCCAGGACTTTGTTGAAACTTTCGCCGTGATTATCTGTTTCGACTTTACTGACTTTTGCCGCGATGTTTGCTGGAACTTTTGGGGACGTTTCGCAGGACATTAAAAAAGTTACCAAAATGATAACAACAAAAGGGGTATGAGTTGTCTCGGGTTCGAGTTGTCCCGGGTACGAGTTGTCTCGGGGTCGAGTTGTCTCGGGGTCGAGTTGTCCAGGGGTCGAGTTGTCCAGGGGTCGAGTTGTCCCGGGGACGAGTTGTCCGGGGTTCGAGTTGTCCCGGGTACGAGTTGTCCCGGGTACGAGTTGTCCCGGGTACGAGTTGTCTCGGGGTCGAGTTGTCCAGGGGTCGAGTTGTCCCGGGGACGAGTTATCCGGGGTTCGAGTTGTCCCGGGTACGAGTTGTCCAGGGGTCGAGTTGTCCCGGGGACGAGTTGTCCGGGGTTCGAGTTGTCCCGGGTACGAGTTGTCTCGGGGTCGAGTTGTCTCGGGGTCGAGTTGTCCAGGGGTCGAGTTGTCCAGGGGTCGAGTTGTCCCGGGGACGAGTTGTCCGGGGTTCGAGTTGTCCCGGGTACGAGTTGTCTCGGGTACGAGTTGTCCAGGGGTCGAGTTGTCCCGGGGACGAGTTGTCCGGGGTTCGAGTTGTCCGGGGTTCGAGTTGTCTAGTATTCACCTTACACTGGTCAACAAATGATTAACCTTGTTCCCATCGTGGTCTCTTGACTGATCACACCTTGCAGTATTCTTTGTGAAAGACGTTCCAACATTGTTTTGTTCGTGTACGTGCAAGCAATCGGCATTTCACCGTAGGGACAGGGAACTAGTCTATGCGTGAGCGAGCTACCGTACGTACATGTAGTTTTAACAAATGGAACGCGAGAACGTCTTTCCCAAAGACTTAGGCCCGCTTCAAACGTCGCGCTTATGCCGTGTCAAATTAAATTCAACTTGATTTTAAAAATTCGACACAGCACAAGCACGACGTTTGAAGCCATTTGGCTTGGCAAAATGAATTCGACACGGCAGAAAAATTTAGCTCGGCAGGGTCTGCCGTGCTAACTCAATTTAGTGCGGCACTAGCATGGCTTGGCTTCAAACGTCGTGCTTCTGCCGTGTCGAATTTAATTTCAGTTCGAAGTTGGTCCGCAATTTTTTTCACTACTAGAAATGCGCATGCTCACAGCGCGTATGTGAGTAAAGAAATAACCAACAAACAAGTGCTTAAAAATAATAAAATATGGCGACGTACAATGGACAGAATGGAAAACACACGTGCACAACGTCCATGACGTGCACAATACTCATCCGCCATGTTGGATGTATTTAAGCTCGACTGGGAGTTTGCAATTAAAGGCAGAGGCTCGTCAGCAATGCGCGCGCGCTAAATTCATGCCACGAAATACGCAGCTCCATGACTTGGCTACGGAGCTGAGTATTTCGTGGCACAAATTTGGCAAACTTTCGTCTCCATTAAACGTTCGCCTCCACACGCATTGTCTACCGAACCAAAAAGTTGGTGTGATGTTTCCGGAAGGATGCTTTGCCGACTATATAGATTCAGATTCAGGCACACGCACATTGCTGACGAGCCTGTGCCTTTAAGTTCGACGTCCGTGCTAACGTCGTGCCGACGTCGTGCCAAGTTGAATTTAATTCGACACAGCATAAGCGCGACGTTTGAAGCGGGCCTATTAACCTTGCACTTTGCAGTCATTTCCAGGTCAGGGACGACTCGAGGAAGCTAATCGAAAACAGTAAAACTTACCAACAGTTGAGTTTCTTCACATTTTCCAAGTCAGACGAATGCGCCTTGGCCATAACTTGGCCCTCCGTAAGCTTTCCCATTCTGACAGCGGTAGGACTCCTTTCAAAGTTAGCAGCTTGACTCGTACTCCTCCAACAGAATAAAGTTTGGTCTCAAGACAAGTGCATTCACTTCTTCAACCCCGCGGACGAAGCTAGCTGGAAAAAAACTGAACTGCATGCAGCGCTCGCGATCGCGAATGATCGTACCCGGCCGTGTGTAAACCACGTACCGCAGATCCTACCGCCGCGCCGTACGTACGTACGTGCATTTGCCCTATGCCGGCCAGCCATGCGCGGTGTGTGTAACCCTGTGCGGAAATGTATAAAACCCGGAGGTCGGAGGTACCCGGCCGGAGGTACCCGGAGGTAGATTTTTTTGGATAACGTGTAGTTAATGCGTTGACGGTGGCCCTGGAAGAACGTAACAAAAAACCCGGAGCTACCTGACGGTAAATAACAAGCCAAAGGTTGTAACAGCTGGCATAGCTACATTATTATTATTATTATTATACGCTCTAAGGCGCTTTACATTAAACTTTACAAAAACATACATCAACCTCCTGGTCGCGGTATTATAGATGCAGCGGGAGCTCCCTGTTGCGGTTAAAGGGCCTGCGACATCCTAAACAACTTTGTGCCTAAGTTTTGCTTCATAATGACGGATTACTTGTTCTGCAAGACATACTATTGTTCGTTTGGATGTAAAATCAATAAAAGGTGGCATTTTTCAACTTTGAAGATTTCATTGCAATAAATCACAGACAGAGGGCGCTGTTTTGAGTGCATCACATAAGGAAGACGGAAGGGAAAAGTTAAGAAAAAACATAAGACTTCAAGTTGGACTTGTGGCAAATTGCTGCAGTTTCTACCCCCAGTTTTGTCATGGCTTACAGCAGGCAACATGTAAAACAAACTCAAACAGCCATGGATTACAAAAGTTTCAGGAAAATTGAGAAAAAAGTGGAATCTTTTGTGCACAGTTCAATGTGATTTTCCTGTGTTTGCCTCTTGTGACGTCGTGACCTTGGTCATGAATATGCATATTTGCATTAGCATACAAACTAAAAACCTTTGTTTTAACCCCCAAAGCAAGCTACAAATAGGATTTTTATGACTTTAACTGAGTAAAGTGGTTTTAAAGCATAGATTTCATTGATAACAATCCTAAATAAGGGGCCCTTTAAGGCAAAAACAATCGTTAGACAAAAATCGGACAATTACAACCTCACGGCCGGAGTAGTCTTCCATTGATAAATTTGTATTAAGTATACACTGTACATGTCAGTACCTCACATGTCCGTTCCAAGAACAAAAACAAAAGGTTTTGGAAAGAGGTCCTTTAAACAGTGGCTCCTGATCTGTGGAACGCACTGCCTTTGGGTGTGAGGTTGGCAGGATCAGTCAGTGTCTTCAAGAAAGTTTTGAAAACTCATCTTTTTACTAAATGTTTTAACTAGTACATGTAGTTTGTTTTAATGTATTTTTAGTTTTGGATGTATGATGTAAAATTCGTGACACAGCTGGAATACTGAAGTCGTGCAAATTTGGCAAACAAATTGATACTCTGTGAAAGTGTCCCTGTTTTGGTCAACGGTTATTTGAATTTTTAAAATTAATCTCTAACTTTAAGCCCGCTCAGTCACTATTATAGCCGGAGCTCCGCAGTGCTGTATCTTCTCGTATTAAGCCCGCCGCACACCTTTGCGATTTACCGCATCATCGGATCATCGGACCACTTACCGGAAAGGTGTGCGCTGAAACAATTCGGGCCGGTTTGACCGTACGCTATAGACCGGAGCAAATCAAACTTGTTTGATTTTTCCGGATCCGATGGCCCGGTGTCCGATGGGCCGGTAAATCGCAAAGGTGTGCGGCGGGCTTAAAGCCCACCGCACACCTTTGCGATTTACCGGATAATCGGATCATCGAATCACTTACCGGAAAGGTGTGCGCTGAAACAATTCGGGCCGGTTTGACCGTACGCTATAGACCGGAGCAAATCAAACTTGTTTGATTTTTCAGGATCCGATGGTCCGGTGTCCGATGAGCCGGTAAATCGCAAAGGTGTGCGGCGGGCTTAACCGCGACTCGGAGGTTGATGTAAAATTCGCGATACAGCTGGAATACTTATGTAAATTTGCCAAAAGATACTATATGATGGGTGTAGAAGTGTCCCTGTTTTGTCAAACGGTTAATTGAAATTTAACCCAGAGGTTGATGTAAATTTCGCGATACAAAATTACACATCAGATACTAGGCCTGACAAATTTTATTGAGTGAGTTTCGCCATGCAGCTTTGTCCAGGATGGTAAGATTTAAGAGCCATACGAAAAAAATAATTAAATTTCAGATTTCGTCACTTTCGACTTCGCCTCCTTGGAAGTCAATACATCCCTGGAGATGGTGCATGTTTGTCATGGAGGTTTATGTTTCTACAACGCGATTACAACGTGTTTTCCGCCAAAAACCGACAGTGTTTGTTTAAAACGCAATTCAGTTCCGACCCTCTTCACCCGAAATTCTGAAACGCTCGAGGTCACTTGGTTTGTTTACAAACAGGGGCGATACGTCATCATGAGAAACACACAAAACGGCCTGTGCAGTATTGAATGGAAAATATACGAAGTGTATGTTCATCATGCCTGTTTTGTCCTTGTAATTCAAAATACAAACGTGAAAACACCTGGTGTAAAACGACAATAATCTACTTTTACCTTTTTTTGTGAAAAAAACCGTAAAATTGTGGCTCACAATGAAGTCGAATCTTTTGAAGGAAACATTGGTGCATTGCGACCGGTGTTTGTCACGGAACGAACAGCGGTCCGTGTACAGCAGTGGGAATGGTGCCTGCGGGCCGCGCCGTAGTTCCCAAGTGTTTGAAATTGGCACACGGTATATGCACATCGGCCGGTACAAGTTAGAATGAGTGACTCATTTTTCTCTCTCTTCGTAATAAAAAAGGATCTTAGCTTCTGCTCTTTTTTTTATGCTGTCTGGTAAAACATACAACCACGCAACTATACTGGGCAATATATCTCTGGCTTTTTGGACCAAAACAATTCTTCAAAAAACACCATCTAACAGAGACGGTTTTCCAAGTTTTTTGCGTGTAAACGTATGGAGCTAACAATCCTTTCTCAGGATTGCGTCACGGGGTCACGCGCATATCATGAGTGGGTCATTCTTCAGTAAGTGTCTATTTTCGTGTCCCGACACTTTGAGATGCTACATCTCAAAAACTATATAATGAAAATCTTATTTGTAAGCGGTAAAATAATCTTTAACATATTTCTGATTATATGCAGTGGTACAAATTCTTGAAAAAAATCGACAGGGTGCTTATTTTTTACGATGAACCTTCAAAATACCCCAAAAACGCATGTCCCGGTGGTGTCTCTCAAAATGTCCCCATTGCCATAATTTTTAAAATAAGCAGCTTAAAAAGATAATTATACTACCAGAAGCCAAGTATAGTTGGTCTCCTCCAAATGCAAAATTTAAAATTACATCATTAAACCATATTTGCATGAAATCTGACATTTTAAGAGTCAAAAATCGTGTCCCTGGATTTTTGGTCATCTCCGTCACGATATTTTGGAGCATCATATCTGATAGAGAACTGACCATGAACAAGACTTGCATTAGTCCATCGGATACCTCAGAGCCTATATAGCAAGAACTAATCCATTAAAGAAGACTGCAACCCGTAATAGCCAAGGAATTGTGGACTTTCTCAAAAAATTACAATAGTACCTTTATTCAACGTCATCTCCGAACGCTTTATAACATATCTTATTTGTGTTTTTAATCTTTAAAAGTATTCATGGAAACGATCACAATTGTGCAAACTTCCAAGCTTCTGTTGTATTTGGGCTTCAAACAGACTGTGGGTGGTGTTATACAAGTTTAATTGTTTATTTAGTCATATCCGTCACAGTCAGTTCCATCACTTTTTGCCGTGATGGAGATGATTTTTTGGCATTTTGGGTCATCTCCGTCACGATATTTTGGAGCGTCATATCTGATTTTGTTTTGCATTTTCATTTGCCAATAATGGCAATAAAATGAGGACAATAAGTTGCGTTATATTCTGTTCAACGCCCTCTGTTCACTGGTTGTTATTCTATGTTTAAACTTTAAATTATCTTGTTTGAATTTACTCAGTTTCCGAAGTCACTGTAAAAATTCGTCATTTCCGTCACGAAAGTGTGACGGATATGATTTTAGCACATTTTTCCTATGCTACAACACTGAAAAGTTAATGTTAATAAAATTAAATAAAACTCCCCTAAAGATTGTGCCGAACATTAATTATAGTTGTTGTGTACCTTAATGATCATGTTCCACTAAAAATAATCAACATTTGAACAACTTTTTTTTCACGATTTCTTAAGGCCAAAAATAGACACTTATTGAAGAATGACCCGAATACCTAATGAGCGTTTCAGAAATCGCGAAAATCTCATTTTCGAAAAGCGCACTTTTGCTTGCAATTTATCCACTTAAAACCGACAAATAAAAAATAATAAAAATCCACGTCGGTAAGAGGGATGTTTGGACTATCGAAAAAAGCCTAAATGCTGGATTTTCGTCAAGGGAGATTCTTCCTCTTTAAAGGCAGGATCACTCCAAATGTTATTGTAAACCATCTCGATCGTTTTACGCAATTCATCAAGAAATGCAAAGGGCCTCAGACATAGACAGTTTCCCTGACAATGGCGGATGCCAAGTCGAAAGTGGCAAATTCGGAAATTTAGCTTTTTTCGTATACGCCCTGTATATCTCACCCTCTTTGGCAAAACTGATTGAACTCACTACAAGAAATATCAAAAGTAGGACATGACATGTTTTTCTTGACACGTAGTATTAGTATACATTTCCAAAGTCCATCTTAAAGGAGCGTGACCAGAGTTTCTGGAAAATAGTTTTCGATGTAACTTACCAATATTATCAAGTAACTCCCATACACACCTCCCATGTCCCAAAAACCCGAAAACATTCGCAATTTCCAGTAAAAAATTGAACAAAACTATCGAGTATGCTTTCAGCGGATAAACGTTGATACTGGAAAATTAGTTTACAAATAATCGGTGGATTTTCGACGATATCCTCGGAAATATGCGGCCTAGAAGCGCGGGAGTTTCAGTTTCGTAATCAGAAAAATATAACGGATGTTATGATATAAAAATCTCATGACCCATAAGGTAAGTCCCGGGGAGTTATGGGTAAAAAAAAGTGATCTGGTCACACTCCTTTAAACGATTAGCGACTTAAAGCGGGAAAATTACTCACGTTTATCGTGCCTTTCTTGTGGTGAATTTAGATTTTGAGTATGATGCATGCTCCCCAGCTGCTCAATTTGATCTATTTCTTTACTACTCCATATGCAATCCCCGTAGCCCTGTAGGTATTATGGGTGTCCGGAGATGACGTTTGACCATGGACGCTGCGAGACTTATACATTATTTTGACGTTTGAGACATTTTTCCACTTTTGTGAAAATATCGTTAACTTTTGTGAAATTTGCCCACTTTTGTGAAAATGTCGGCCACTTATGTGAAATTTCGTGATGAAAAATATTTCACAAAAATGGTCGGGCACTTTTCACAAAAGTGGCGATTTCACAAAAGTGGGCTATATTTCATTAATTTTTAAAACTTGGAATTTGAATAACCGTTTGAAGAAACAGGGACACTTTCACACCCACAGAGTATCTTTTGGCAAAAGTATTCCAGCTGTATCGCGAATTTTACACCAACCTCCGGATCGCGGTATACCCGAGAACACTGAAAGGAGCTTAAAGTTAGACATTAATTTTAAATACTTTGACGAAATTGGAATTTGACAAAACAGAAACACTTCCATACCCATTTGCCAAATTTGCATACGTATTCCAGTTGTGTCACAAATTTTACACCAACCACCGGGTCACGTTATGTACGAGAAGCTTATAGGTGTATAACTGAGCTCCGTCTTGTGACTGAGCGGGTTTAAAGTTATCCATTAATTATTTTAACTTTTGCAAATTCCGAACAAACATTTGACAAAACAGGAACACTCCCGTACCCACAGAGCATCTATTGCTAAATTCGCATAAGAATTTCAGCCGAAACATGAATTTTACATGAATTTTACAGTAGGGCCTAAGCAACAATTTTATGAGCGCAACGGCCGGAGCTTGGAGATTGTGCGAGCAAAACAAAAAAAATGGCGAAATGTGATAAATTCACCGGCAGGAAAACAGATATCGTTGCTATATTCACTGAGTATCGTTTTCCTTGTTTGCAGATCTCTTAAGTTCTATAGCTCTAACATAAATTTTGCATCAACCTCCGGGTCACCGTCTGTATTTCGAAGAATCATATGAAGTGTTTCTCACCCGTACCTAAGTTGAATCATCTAACTCCGATTTTGTCGTGCAGTATATTGTTAATGGCGCAAAGGGCACATTGTTTGCCATAGGTGTCATAATCCACAATAACAACAACAACAACATTTCGAAGAATGCAACGGAGCTCCGGGTTTCGCGCCCAGGTTGCGCGCAGGGCCGGAGCAGGCTGAAAGTTTGACATTTTAATTACTTCGCGCGCAACAGAGCTTTGGATTAGTGAGACTGAGTGGGCTAAACGTTTGGCGTTTTATAATCTGTTCTACTTTAGGCTTGTCATTTTTCTTTTTAATGCGTCACCAGGTTTTTTATGTTCTTGTACGACCACCGTATGTGCACCAACTGCACGGTTACAAAAAAAAGTCTACCTCCGGGTTACCTCCGACCTCCAGCTACTCCGGGTTTCACGCCAATTATGTGCAGTGGTGCAGGCACACGCACTGCTTGAGCGGTTTACCAATCGACATATATACACTGGATTAAGTATGCTATACGAAAATTGAAGCCACGCGCTGGCCGCCATTGTACGAACAATACAGTGCCATAATAGCCACAGATATATATTAATATATATGTTGCCATAGCTCATTGGACAGAAGACCAGTCTAGGCCGTTGGGCGGCCATTTTAAAATATCTGTCTGCAGCACAGATGGTCTGCAGTCTAGTCTACGTCTGCGTTCGCGCTGAACTGAGTTCGCTACGAAAGTTCTTCAGTTTTCAAGACATTGATTTGTATTTTCAGTTACTTCGGAGTCTAGTTGCATACACCTTATCATTAATATCAAGCAAGGACAAGGTAGAAGCACGATCCATCGCGGTGTCCAATGCGGTGATGTGATGTCACTTCGCCCCAACCTTATCGACGTTCGCAATGCATCACGGTATTGGATGACAAAATTGCCCGGCTAATTGTGCATAAACCTATTGGGCGGACGCGAACTCGGCAACTTTTTTTGCTCATTTTTACTAATACCAAAAAGAGTTCAAAATTAAACCTTTCACTACTTTTTCTTTGAGACATATGATAGGCCTATCAAACATTCTGACAAACATGTCCCGAAACAGAAATGCTGCAAAAGTGAGAAATCATCGGCGATTCACTTCGTGGCGGGGTAGTCCGTGTAACGCACTCGCAGCTCGGTAAGGCAATGCAACACGCACCGTATAGCCACGGCGTGGTTGGATTGAGTGTTCTACACTTGAGTCTGTGTTTCACGGACTCTCCCGCCACAAAGGGAATCCCCGATGATTTCCTGCATTTGCAACATTTTTGTTACGGGACATGTTTGTCAGTATGTTTGATATGTATTGAAGACAAAGTTGTATGAGGTTGGTTCTTGAACTCTTTTTGGTTTTCGTGAAAATGAGCAAAAACGTTGACGAGTTCGCGTCCGCCCCATGGTTTATGCACAAATAGGCGGGCCATTTTGTCATCCAATACCATGATGCATTGCGAACGTCGATAAGGTTTATTCTATTTCGTCCCATTGGAATATGCATTGCAATTTCGCCCCAGTGCCATATCGTCTGAATGCGGTTTCCAAGTTTTTCCTTAGTCTCCCGATTGGGAGAATTCACCGATTATGGTGAATGTCTCCCCTTTGGGAGTTTGATTCCTTACTGATTAACTGCTTTTCCCATTAAAAACATGAAATTGTTGCAGTAGATGGTCTGGCATCCTGTTCCTCATAGTGACCAAGTATACAGCTGACTATCAGGCTTACACCATGGAGGGGGAGCGCCTACTGCAGCGCATTAAGACTGATTTTGAAGTCGATTCACTGCTTCCAGATCTGGAGGTAACTACCACTTTCATATTCATATATTTGCCTTTGATTGCCTCTTCTCTACACATTGGTTTTTAGGGAAAACATGAGAAAGTATACTACTTTCCTTTGATTTTATATTTATTTATACATGTTGTGCTTAAATCATGTCTATGCGTACAAGTTTCTCAGTCTCAATGCATGTTTCTAATGTTTAACTTGCTTATTTTCCCCTGAACACTATCTATTGCTGTGTCACGGTTTGCACATGCGCAGCAAAACTTGAAAAAGTTGGCCATCCCTTACAATTCTTTAGCAATTCTAGCAATGGTGTACTTGTCAACTGTCAGGTTGTCCTGGTGCATTGTTTTTTTTATTTTTAAGCCGTCAAACATCAATATTATCGGGTGTGCGGCCGTCGTTTGAAAGAGTTGGCCTATTTAATTTTTTTTTTCCATATCCTCAAGGAACAAAATACTGCTCAAGAAGATACAGTCTATTGACTAGTATTCATTTAGTTCATGTGAAAGAAATTCAGGCAAAAATGAGTAACTTCAGAACATAAACTGTAAAATACTAAAAGAAAATGGTATTTTTTTAGTATACATTGAACAAAGATTTTAAGGAAATTACCTCTTGGAATCAACACATAATGTAATTTTAAGATATACTTCCCACTTGCACTTTTGTCGCAAATGTTGCTTTTCTATAGAAAAATCACCTTTTCTTCTTCAAAAATTGCCTTCAGTTAGTGCACAAGATAACCATTCACACGCGTGCGCAGCGCCCTCTGTTGTCGCGCTTACGCACAGACCGCTCGCCGCGTCATTTTGTGCATTACTTTATGCAGTAATTTTATTATTTATTTATCTCAGAAATGCAACATTTGCGACGGAAGTGTCAGTGGGAAGTATATCTTAGAATTGAATAAGCTATCGATTCCAATATATAAATTTACCCAAATCCGTGTTCAATGTATATGAAAAAAATACCGAAAATTTAATATTTTTACTCTCTCTGCTATGTTTGTCCTTTCATTTTGCATCTGCCAACAGGCATACCTGGCTCCTGTTCTCCAGCGCAAATCAAGCCCTACACAGGAACTGTCCACAAAGTATGGCCTGTACGCCATGAAAATGCTCCGTGCCTGCGTACAACAGTTGTCAGCCCTAAGAAAAGGCAATGCGATGGTCACAGGGGTTATCCTCATAGCCAACAAAAGTTACGAGTGCATCCACAGGACCATGAAGCACACAAAGACTGTACCACTATCCTTGGAGAAACTTCTGTTTCATATGATGGTCCAAAGCATGGCTAAAGAGCTAATAGCTGATTCCATGGTGTTTGCCAGAAATCTATACGACCATCTGAGCCTTTGTCGGCATGATTTTGTCACGCTGGATGGCGTGGACAACGAATACGACACTATATGCAAACAGGCCTTCAACCAACTCTGGAAGGGCTGTGTTGACTTGGAAAACTCCTCCAAACAGGGAACTAGGAAACACATGGTAGTTCTTGATGTGAGACTACAGGCACTGACTTTCTTGATGTTGACGAGTTACGAGGTGTCTTGGGTGGTCGAGAGAGCTCTCAGAGCGGTAGCCGAGTTTGACCGAGTCACTGGCATCTCCCAGAACGAAGATAACACTCAAGTGGTTGGCTTTCTCAGAGATATCTTAGATACCTTGCATTCAAACCTCGGTGACGGCAAAAAGAAAGAAGACTTGCAAGAAGAAGAGGCATCAGAGTTCTTGTCTCCTCTGTTTGAGTTGAGTCTTCAGTTTGCCAAACGTTGCTGCCAGCTCCACAAATATGAAGAGACTCTCAACTCGTATGAGAAACTGCATAAACTGATCACCAGTATGTGCAACAACAACTGCCACAAACTTTACACTGCTGCAGCAGATGTTGTCATCATCTCTCTGTACATGAGAAAACGGTCGTTATCGACTGACACCTCAAAAAATACACAGAGGTCAAAGTCGAAACCTAAAGATCAGGTTGAAACCATGAAAGATAAAATTCAAGTTGTGGTGAGCTGCGTGTCTAAGATAATTGAGAAAGGAGATCCGGATTTGACTGCCATGAAATGCCTTGTGGAGGCTTTAGAGTTCTTTAAGAAACCAATTGAATGTAATATCAGCCAACAGCAAGATGCATCGCAATGCTCCTTCAGTGACATCATCCCTAAAGCCCTTCTTGAGTCGGTGAATGCTGTCTTCAACCTCCTGGTAGACCTGCTACAGCTGCAACGGGAGCATCTACAGAACACATGCAGCTCAAGCAAGGAGTCATCTGCACGAACCGGCAAACAAAACAGGTTCAATTCAGTTTCAATTTATTATGGTCAAAACATCAAATGTGGCTTCCTAGTGTTTAAAACAAAATATAACTACATGTATGTGCACCTGAAGAACCACTCTATGCTGAGGGGGCTATACCCATCTAACCACCCCCCCCCCCCCCCCCCCCCCTCCCCCCAAATAAATTTCTGGATCCGCCTATGGATCATTAAAGTCTTTTTGTTTAAAATCCCATAATTTTGTTGACATGTCAATTGTTTTTGAATTGTTTCAGGTTGTCGCTCCAAAAGGCAATCAACAGGCAGTTAGCCTTGCTAAACCTGATGTCAAGCATGCTGCTACATCGCATGAATCGTCTTGATGAGGACTTGGATGATGACGTCATCAGGAGGTACACAGAGAACGCCTCGAGTGTGTGTCAACGAACACAGCGCATTATACAGGAAGTGTCATGTGGAACAGGTGGATCGTTATCAAACAATGAACATCGATGGCTTGGTGAGTGAAACAACCAAACTTGGGATGAGAGAAAAATTGTACGGGGCCTTATCAGAATTCGAACCCGAGACCTTTGACTCACCGGGCAGATGCTCTACCAGCTGAGCTGAGCTATAAGGCACAGTTGGTATACTCCCTCAGGTTTTCCCTGTAATGTAACAACCAAACTTGGGATGAGAAAGAAAGAAAAAATCAATTTTTCTCTCTTTCCAAGTTTGGTTGTTTCATTACAATATCGGAGATGCCAACTACAATCTACGATTTAGGTGTAATTTGTACAATTGTTTCAGCCAATGACGATCAGTATTGTGACAATTCTAGAATGCATAGCTTCAAATGTTGGGTTTAAATAGGGCTTGTGTGTAAAGTTTTTAAATTGTGTCCAAAGCTGGTGCCCCGTGGTAAATTATTTATTTTTAAATTGAAATGTTGGCATTTCTGCAATGGTGATCAAGCACCATACCAGATATTGCGTTGGCGACTAAAGTAAAGTTTTTGGTCATTGCAAATGATACAATGGGAATGTATTAAGTTAACTGTTTTTCGTCTTAAGTTAACGCACTTAACTTTGATGCACTTCGCCGTGAGAAAAGGTGGCATGGGGGAAATTTAGCATGAACCGAATTACTGAAAATCACAGAATCACAAAAATGCTTGCTGTCCAAGTGGATTTTGTTGGTTTTCAAATGTCTGTTTACTACAAATTTCCTGCACGCCGCATATTCACCTTTAAGGGTTGATTCACACCGAGTTGTTTACGACGCGCGTCGCTATTAAAAAAGCAACTAGAGGGGATTTGGAGTGAAATGAGACACAGAAAATTACAGAATCAACTTGGCGGAAACTGTGTTTGTTAGTCTGTGATTATCAATACCTCATTTTAACTCCAAATTTCCTCCAAACCGCTTTTACTGAAAGCGGTCAAATGGCTTAGTGTGAATCCACCCTAACTGTCCTGACCCATTAAAGTAACAATTACTATGTTTTCTCTCTCTCCATCAGGTACCAATGCCTACAACCTGGTAGTCCAGGAGCCCAGGGGGGTTTGGTTAGCTGGAAAGGTAACCAATTGCCTTGTACATCACAATGTTCCCAGTGCATCCCAGTGTATGAAACCCGACGACTGGCAAGCCTGCTGTGGTGGGTGTGGCCACGGGGGTAATTAAAAAGTTGCATAAAAGCTGAACTAGATCAGCTTTTATTGGTAACCACATCAAATTAAGTACAATATGTCAGGTATGACTCCAAGAACAACAAATGGCCAATGCCAGTAATTGTCAGTGGTGGGGTACCCTTGCCAGTCATTAATATTTGACCCATCATGGATGACCTAGATCAGCTCATTAGGTAACCGATTGAAACTTACTGGAAAATGATCGGGAAGACTCCATATGTAAAGAATGGGCCTTTCCAGTAATTTCCGTTGGTGGGGTACCCCTGCCAGTGGCCCCCCAAAAATGCCCTGACCTAGGTCAGCTCATGAGGTAACCGATTAAAACCTACTGGAAAATGACCGGGAGGACTCCATATGTAAATAATGGGCCTTTCCAGTAATTTTCATTGGTGGGGTACCCCTGCCAGTGGGCCCCCAAAATGCCCCGCCCCCTTATTGACCTAGGTCAGCTCATGAGGTAACTGAATAAAACCTACTGGAAAATGACCGGGAGGACTCCATATGTAAATAATGGGCCTTTCCAGTAATTTCCATTGGTGGGGTACCCCTGCCAGTGACCCCCAAAATGCCCCGCCCATTGACCTAGGTCAGCTCATGAGGTAACCGATTAAAACCTACTGGAAATTGATCGGGAGGACTCTGTATGTAAAGAATGGGCACTTCCAGTAAATTATATTGGTGGGGTACCCCTGCCAGTGCACCACACCCCCCCCCCCAACAAAAATGGCCCGCCCCCTTATTGACTTAGATCAGCTCATGAGGTAAGTTACCTCAGGTAACCAATTAAAAGCTACTGGAAAATGACCGGGAATACTCCTATGTAAAGAATGGGCACTTCCACTAAGTTATATTGGTGGGGTACCCCTGCCAGTGTACGCACCTCCCCCAATGCCCCTCTATATTACACACTTCGGACACAAAAAGCAGCATGTACTGGCATCATGGATTATTTCACACACAACGCTCATAGCATGTATGACTATATGCATAATATATTACAGTATTGTGTGTTTTGTTTTGACAACATATTTACATCTTGTTTTAATCATAATGTATTGAAAGCTATACTGTAAAATTTCGACAAACCGTAATGTATCGAATAAAGCTACATTGATCAGAACATCAAAATACAATAGTACTGTATAATCTCCACAGAGATCAGTTGCTTTGCTAAAAAAGAAAAGCAACTCAAAGTTAGTGCAATAAAAAATAACACCCTTTTCTCTCTGTACCAATTAAGATGGTTCCTATATCAGTGAAAAGAGAATATATTATATATAGTGGGGTACCGTGGCCGAGCGGTTTAGGTCATTGACTCGCAATCATAGGTGAAAACTTGGGGTTGCAGGTTCGAACCTCCCCACGGCTACGGTACATGTGCCCTTGAGCAAGGCACTCAACCACACTTGCTCCATCCTTCAGAAGGGATGTAAAGCCGTTGGTCCAGTGTGTGAGGTAATGGAAACGCACTCTAAAGATCCCAGAGCATTCTTTCGTGAAGAGCAAGGGGGATCATCCCCGGTGTCTTTGGCCATTTCTAATTCTAATTCTTCATGGGTTTCCTCACGCTTGCGAGTGACAGTGCAATGAGCACTATTGAGGAATCCTTGGTATGAATACCAGAAAGAAATAATAATAATAATATTCACCTTTGTTTCATTTTAACATGTGATCTGGCAGTACATGTACAGTTAACAAAATTATTCATAACCTTAGGCCTACTAAAATTTCAGTTTTGTGTGGTTTTCTAAAGAAAGAAAGGTGGTGGACACAGGCCCACTTGCAGAGAAACAACACCACAGCATGGTGCTCGCACTTCCAAACGTCACGGTCGGCACAGTGTTCTTTGAGTTGAATGCTTGTATTGCTTGACCTTTCTTGCGCCAAACGAAGGAAACATCCCTGTCGCCAAACAGCTCAATTTTCGTCCCGTCTGACCATAGAACTCATGACCAGAAACTTTGATCCTTGTCTCGGTGCCCTCTGGCAAATGCGAGTCGAGCTTTTCGATGCCTGTGGGTGAGGAGAAGGATCTTTCTTGTCTGCGCTGAAACCTTGGTGCCCAATATGCCCATCTCACCCAAGTTGTCCTGAAGTGTCTTAATTGTTGTTCTGGGGTTGGAAAGGGCCTCGCGGCACACTTTCCTAATCAGACGATCCCGAGTAGACACCTTCGGCTTCCGTCCACGTTTGCCGATGTTTTTCACGGTATTGAACTTCTTGTACTTCTGGACGATGCACTGTACGGTGGGAATTAGTAGTCTGAAGAGCTCGAAAATGGCTTTATAGCCTTTCCCATCTTTGTGGGCATTCACAGAGTTCTTTAGTTTTCGCCATGTTCACAACAACTGAGGAAGACTCCACGATTCCACTCTAAAAGCAGAGTACTGACAATGACATTCCACAAATCACTTACAATAGGTGAAATTCTTAGCATATTTCTAGAGGATGTACGCATCGTTGCATACGCGCATGAGCATTGTGAATGCCCACAAAGATGGGAAAGGCTATAAAGCCATTTCCGAGCTCTGTACTAATTCCCACCGTACATTACATCGTCCAGAAGTACAGTTCAATACCGTGAAAAACATCGGCAAGCGTGGACGGAAGCCGAAGGTGTCTACTCGTCTGGTTAGGAAAGTGTGCCGCGAGGCCCTTTCCAACCCCAGAACAACAATCAAGGCACTTCAGGACAACTTGGGTGAGATGGGCAGATTGGGCACCAACGTTTCAGCGCAGACAAAAAAAAAGATCCTTTTCCTCACCCACAGGCATCGAAAAGCTCGATTCGCATTTGCCAAAGGGTACCGAGACAAGGATCAAAGTTTCTGGTCATGAGTTCTATGGTCAGACGGGACGAAAATGGAGCTGTTTGGCGACAGGGATGTTTCCTTCGTTTGGCGCAAGAAAGGTCAAGCAATACAAGCATTCAACTCGAAGAACACTGTGCCGACCGTGACGTTTGGAGGTGGAAGCACCATGCTGTGGTGTTGTTTCTCTGCAATTGGGCCTGTGTCCACCTTTCTTTCTTTAGAAAACCACACAAAACTGAAATTTTAGTAGGCCTAAGGGTATGAATAATTTTGTTGTTAACTGTACATGTACTGCCAGATCACATGTTAAAATGAAACAAAGGTGAATATATTCTCTTTTCACTGATATAGGAACCATCTTAATTGGTACAGAGAGAAAAGGGTGTTCTTTTTATTGCACTAACTTTGAGTTGCTTTTCTTTTTTAGCAAAGCAACTGATCTCTGTGGAGATTATACGGTACCATTGTATTTTGATGTTCTGATCAATGTAGCTTTATTCGATACATTACACTTTGTCGGAATTTTACAGTATTGCTTTTAATACATTATGATTAAAACAAGATGTAAATATGTTGTCAAAACAAAACACACAATACTGTAATATATTATGCATATATGTGGAAGTGCCCATTCTTTACATATGGAGTCTTCCCGGTCATTTTCCAGTAGCTTTCAATCAGTTACCTGAGCTAACTTACCTCATGAGCTGATCTAAGTCAATAAGGGGGCGGGGCATTTTTTTTTGGGGGGGGGGGGTTAGGGTGGGGGGATGGGCACTGGCAGGGGTACCCCACCAATATAATTTACTGGAAGTGCCCATTCTTTACATACAGAGTCCTCCCGATCAATTTCCAGTAGGTTTTAATCGGTTACCTCATGAGCTGACCTAGGTCAATAAGGGGCGGGGCATTTTGGGGGGCCACTGGCAGGGGTACCCCACCAATGGAAATTACTGGAAAGGCCCATTATTTACATATGGAGTCCTCCGGGTCATTTTCCAGTAGGTTTTAATCAGTTACCTCATGAGCTGACCTAGGTCAATAAGGGGGCGGGGCATTTTGGGGGCCACTGGCAGGGGTACCCCACCAATGAAAATTACTGGAAAGGCCCATTATTTACATATGGAGTCCTCCCGGTCATTTTCCAGTAGGTTTTAATCGGTTACCTCATGAGCTGACCTAGGTCAGGGCATTTTTGGGGGGCCACTGGCAGGGGTACCCCACCAACGGAAATTACTGGAAAGGCCCATTCTTTACATATGGAGTCTTCCCGATCATTTTCCAGTAAGTTTCAATCGGTTACCTAATGAGCTGATCTAGGTCATCCATGATGGGTCAAATATTAATGACTGGCAAGGGTACCCCACCACTGACAATTACTGGCATTGGCCATTTGTTGTTCTTGGAGTCATACCTGACATATTGTACTTAATTTGATGTGGTTACCAATAAAAGCTGATCTAGTTCAGCTTTTATGCAACTTTTTAATTACCCCCGTGGCCACACCCACCACAGTAGGCTTGCCAGTCGTCGGGTTTCATACACTGGGATGCACTGGGAACATTGTGATGTACAAGGCAATTGGTTACCTTTCCAGCTAACCCAACCCCCCTGGGCTCCTGCTCTATGGGTCTAGTTTGCTACCGGAGGAAATGGTATTTGGAGGCTGTACCACTGCTAAACATGGCCTGTGAGGAGCTGCATCAATGGTGCCCTAGTGACAAGGGGACCATAAACAAGGTACCAGTCTAGCTATGTTTAGGGGCAAGAAATGGTACCTAGAGGTCGTACCTCTGCTGACCATAGCCTGTGATTGGCTGCATCAATGGTGCCCTAGTGACAAGGGGACTATAAACAAGGCTAGCTTTTTTTAGGGGCAAGAAATGGTACCTAGAGGTCGTACCTCTGCTGACCATAGCCTGTGATTGGCTGCAGCAATGGTGCCTTAGTGACAAGGGGACTATAAACAAGGTACCAGGTTAGCTTTGTTTAGAGGCAAGAAATGGTACCTAGAGGTCGTACCTCTGCTGACCATAGCCTGTGATTGGCTGCATCAATGGTGCCCTAGTGACAAGGGGACCATAAACAAGGTACCATGCTAGCTTTGTTGAGGGGCAAGAAATGGTACCTAGAGGTCGTACCTCTGCTGACCATAGCCTGTGATTAGCTGCAGCAATGGTGCCTTAGTGACAAGGGGACTATAAACAAGGTACCAGGCTAGCTTTGTTTTACAATTACCTCCTTGTGCAGTTATTCAGCAAGTATGAGCTTCTGGTAGACTGCCAACGTAAAGCCAACCAACACCGTAAGGCCATGCAGACAGCTGTTACCTACCTCTGGACCAATATAGATCACCTGACTGATCACCTGACTACTCCAGTAGAATTGTGGGTAAAGTCTAAGAGGGATGCTGTGAAAGTTGAGGATGATGAACGACTCCGGACAAGGTGAGGCGCTTTTATACGGTTCACAAAAAGAAACACATTTTTATACTTTGACCTAAATATATATGTACCTTATTTTATCAGTTAGTAATGTGTATGAACACCTCTTGTGGCAAGGATGACTGAACCAGCCTCCATAAGAGCCACTGAGGCAGGGTGTGCCACCCTGCCAAAAGTACTCTTGGAGAACATGCGCTTTTCAGTCTGTTTTAAGACACGTGGATCCAGAGGTCAGCTCATCCCATGCAGGTGTTTAATCAGGTTGAAAACCCAGCGAAATGGGTTTTATAAGAGCCCTTAACTGCAGGATTTTCCCAGAAGCAGGAAATGTCACGTCATCGCTGTGCGCATCATTTTCTTCAGATGGGTCCTCAAGGACCTGGACAAAAATCACTTAAAACAGTCTTGAAAGCAATTTCAAAGTGATTGGTCAATCGGTGCCTTGTTACCCACAAGATCACTATATTCAACAACTTCTGTTCTATTGAAAAATTGATATTTTGCATTTTTGGGAGAGTACACAAACCGTCGATTATGATGCTGTTATACAACTGACATCATCGACTACGATGGTCAACCGACGACGACGACTGTGTAACGACAGACAGAGAAATTATACATTTTCAAATTGTTTGTTACTGTAATTAACCACTTGCACGGAATCGCGAGACTATAGATGCATGAACAATGACTCCCTCGTGTCATTACCATGTTGCTATGATGTTGACGTTCGACCATTGTAAAGTATGATGTATCCCCGTAAAGCCTGGTTTTGAACATGACCATGCAAGTGATGAATGGGAAAACAAGTCATGATATTAAGTTTCCCTGTAATGTTTAAATCAGCCATATTTATTTCCCTATTCCTGCAGAACTCTGTTTGATGCTATACAAGAAATAGAAGGAACCATCTCCGACGAAAGAACACGTCTTGTCTCCAGACTTCTTGAGCAAGAACTGGGTATCTACAAAGCACAGAGGTAGGTAGCAGCATCTGAATTTTGCTGAACAAGAAAGAGCAAGGACGAAAGCAAGGAATTCTCATTTTAACTCTTTAGTCCACATTGTGGTCAAAACAATAGAGTTCCAAAACAACCTGCGCATCAATGGGTTAATAATCCAAGGTTGATCTGGTCCTACTTGGGCACCCACTTGGCCACAGTTGGTTTGCTTAGACTATTTTACAGGAGATGGGACATCAATACTTCAGTATTTCTTCAATATTTTGATAAGTTTGAACGATAGCATGAAAGCCTTGACAATAACACTACTTACATTCACACATTTACGTACACTGGATATCACTACATTAAGCAATCACTGGTCATTAAAGCAAACCATTGCAAGTTTTTGATGGTAAGAGGGACCCACAATACTAGCTAAGGGCATGTTTATGCAATAATTAACAGTTTCACTGAAATTCTTTTATCTACAGTGGAAAAGACATAACTTTTCTTTAATATTCTGATGTCTTAAAGTTAGAACACATCATTGGTAATCTCGAAAATCAGAAATGTTCACAGATTTACACATAACTTACACAATATAAACATGGTGACGGTAGTAAACTTCCCATGAAATGGTTTTGTCTAAAGTGCTATAGTTTTTTAGAAGTGAGTAAAACAATTACTTTTCGTCTCATGAGACACAAATTAATTTAGCCCAAAAACCATTTCGCCCTGCACCACTTTACCCTGAAGCACTTCGCCCCAAAAGCCACCTTGCCCCCAAACCACTTCGTCCTTGCAACACTTCGTCCGAATGCCACTTCACCCTAAAATACTTCGTGCACAGGCCGTGGTTCAGGGCGTAGTGGTTCGGGGCGAAATGGTTTTGTGGCGAAGTGACCTTAAAGCCTTTTTTGACTGTTTTCTCAAAAGTATGGAGCTGGTTTTTGCTCAGGTTGGTTTTAATCATGCATATCTTCAATCACACAAGGAGATAAAATCATTTGCAACGGTTTACCAATCATGTGTTCTGCCTTTAAATGATGACAAGAATGCCCTGACTATAGAACTGCCTACATTCAAACATACCAACCAGTTATGCTACCACCTCAGCATTCATTAGCCAATGCAGATCATATTTTACTTGCGATGCACCTAATGCATCAAGTAATGAATTATTGAATGAGTTATCCCACCGTGGTGTGGTGTCTCATCATACCATTCATTAATCAATTAGTAATTACCCAATGATTATTTAATCAATGTAATGCAGGTGTCAACCATTCACATACAGATGATGTTCACCCACTTTGTGATTGAGCATGTGTCATGCATGGTCATTCATTATGCATCGTTTTCCATTCATGAAGTGGCTTCCCTCCCCAAATGATGGAGCACCGTTATCCATCATACAGACATTGTCAGTTGTTGGGTGTACAGTCATGAACCTGTGTATTGATAGCTTTCCGTGACGTAGAACATCCGGGAATGTTTGGTGGTCAACGGTCACGCGCGGACACGGGCGCACCACTAGACGCACATGGGCACGCGTAAAATATACTCACCAGCGTACTTTCATTCGAAGATGCCGCACGCGCGCGTTGCGATATGTTCAAATTATTGAGCATGCACTGCAGCTTGTAAAAACGAAAGTGCTTTTGCTTGATCACGATTTTTAGCCTGAAGAAATACATTTTTATCATTATCGATACAACAGCCATGGCGCAACAACATAAAGCAAGGTTAAGTAACAGAGGTAAGTGCAACCAATGCGCTTTTATTGCTTTTTTGGCCGGTTATCACTCGAGCCATGTGGGTCATGAAAAATGACAACCAAAATGGTGGATGGAAGAGGTGACGTCACCAGAAAGCAATCGATAGTGGCCACCCAAGGGACCGACAGAAATTGGCCACAATAAACAGGTGGCCACTATATAAAGGTTCACCAGGTACATACAGATACGAACGTCCCATTCTGCTCTACATGTCTATAGTTTTAAAAAACAGCTGAAAGTGAATACGGCTTGTAAAAAATGATCACTGAACCCTTTTCTCGAAACTGATTTTTGGGACCAGCAGCCGATTTCACGAAAGAGTGCGCAGCTTGCGAAACTGTTGAAAAATGGCGCAAGCCCCATAGCTTGCGTGTTATCATCGCTAAATTGTTGCGCAACTTACGCAATAAAATGTTGCGCAAGTGGGCTTACACAACTGCGTAAGTTTCGTGAAATCGGCTGCTGAGCACTTATGCCCTTCTGTCAGACACACAATGAATTGTATTAAAGGCTACATGTACATCATTAAAAATGTCGCATTTGTTTAGTTCAGTGTGTGGCCAGATTATTCAGGTTGAGCTGCAGTGGGATTGTGTACCCATTTCATTTCAGGAACATTTATTTCAATGTTGTCATTTATCACAATAAATACAAACAATACATATTGCATAATATTGATGTGTTGAACCAAAATAATGTGTACAAAGCAGTAGCAATAGTGTAATTTGAGCAATAAAATTAAAAACAATGGACAACAAGAACATCTACAGTGTAGGTATAAGGTGAAGCGATCAGCTTTTGTACCCTAACCTATGGACAGACAAACATACAGGACCTGGGTACTAGACGTAAAAACAGGACACACAAACAAGTACCAACAAATCAAGTACCCAGAGATCATAGTACACTGGCCGTGTGTTAAATAGCATATATGTGATTGTGTACAAGGCGATTTTGGACCAAACGGATGTGGCCACTTTATACAAGAGGCCATTTTACAAAGATTCCCTCAATGGAAAGTTTGAATATGTATATGTAACACATTCTATTTTCACCATCCTAATGTGTAATGCATGTGTTCATTGTCCTCGTTTGCATGTTGAATTTAATGAACCTTGTGAATTGATTTCAACAATTAGTTACTTAAGGGGCGTTCACACTATCGCGGAAAATTCACACTTTCGCGCTGCGCTCACCGCATTGCATGAGTTCCTAATCGCCGATTATTCCAAAATAGAAAATTCCACTCTGGTAACTTGGGGCTTCTCTGATACCTCACTGGCTGCGCGTTGGAAAGGTCAGCGCACCGCGGTCAAAGTTCAACAAATTTGAACTTTGACCCAGCTCAAAACGTTTTGCGCATCGCGATAGGCCGCGCACAAGCGGCAAACCAGTTTGTGTACAAACCAATGGAACAGTGTGATTTTTCCGTGATAGTGTGAACGCGCCTTTATTGTAACAAATTGAGATACATGTACATGTACATGTAGTTTAATACTGATAGCATCACATAATGTGTAATGCATGCATTTATAATGCATGTGTACAGTGTTTTCGTTTGCATGTTGAATGGAACAAACCCTGTGAATTAAACTGGGCAATTAGTTACCGCTAACAAATTGGGATACATGTATTGGGATACACCGTCACTAATGTGTAATGCATGTGCAGTGTCCTCGTTTGCATGTTGAATGGAACAAACCCTGTGAAGTGAATTCAGCAATCGGTTATCGCTTACAAATAGAGCTCGTTACTCGTAACAAATTGCGAGGTTGATGTATTGTGGCACAAATGTAGTGTTATAGATTGTGCCTTGTGGGGGGAATTTAGCATTTAGCAGTAACAAATTACGAGGGTTATGTGTTGTGATAGTAATAAGCTCATGTGTTATGGATCGAGCCGTGTGGAGTGAATCTACATGTAGTAATTGCTGACAAATTGAGCTAGTTACTGGTAACATTGCGAGGTTGATGTATTATGGGAGTAATACCTTCATGTGTTATGGATGCACATATATTTGAATGCTTTAGAGTAATGCCATGTGTGTTCACACAGGTCACATTAAACTTTTTACCTAACTTGGGATGAGATAAAAATCTTAAGGGCCTTATCGGGATTCGAACCTGAGACCTCTGACTCACTAGGCAGATGCTCCACCAGCTGAGCTATAAGGCACAGTTAGTATACTCCCTCAGGTTTTCCCTATAGATGTTGTGATCATAACTGTTTACCTAGTTATCCCTCATAATGTCCCCCCCCCACACCTTCCCTTCCCTCCCCTCCCCCTCCCCCCACATACCCTTCTCCCTCTCCATGAGTTACCTACATACACTTTATGCAGCCAGAACATTATTAGTATTGGAAGGTATGGACTTTTTAGACATTTCAACAATTTCAAGGCTGTTTTTTCAGCTGACAATCTTAAATCAATTTCAATTTCAATTTATTATTATCTACAAAGGAAGATTGCACTGCTCAAAAAAAGGATTTAAAAAATAAATACAACACACATTATTTATAACGCATTAACTTTACGTTTACAGATATTAAAGACATCCCTATAATGGTGTTTTCGTCTGTTTTTATATCTCTAGGTATGAGACAACGGTGGAGCAGTACGCCACTGTGTGTGACCTTTTGAGTCTATACAGTGATGAGACGATGAGACTACATCGAGCTCATACTCACATTGAACAGGCTCAGCTACTCCGAGAAGGCACTCTGGATACTGATTGGTAGGCACACATTGTACTGTGTGATTATGTCTGATTATGCAGGTATGAGATGCACAACGGTGGCGCAGTACACCACTGTGTGTGACCCGTGCTCGTACTCGCATTGAACAGGCTCAGCTACTCCGAGACGGCACTCGATCTGGACACTGATTGGTAGGCGCACACTTTGCTGTGTGATTGTCTGATTATGCAGGTATGAGATGCAGAACGGTGGAGCAGTACGCCACTGTGTGTGACCTGAGCTCATACCCACATTGAACAGGCTCAGCTACTCCGAGATGGCACTCTGGACACTGATTGGTAGGCACACATTGTACTGTGTGATTTTGTCTGATTATGTAGGTATGAGATGCAGAACGGTGGAGCAGTACGCCACTGTGTGTGACCTTCTGAGCTCATACCCACATTGAACAGGCTCAGCTACTCCGAGATGGCACTCTGGACACTGATTGGTAGGCACACATTGTACTGTGTGATTTTGTCTGATTATGTAGGTATGAGATGCAGAACGGTGGCGCAGTACACCACTGTGTGTGACCTCATACCCACATTGAACAGGCTCAGCTACTCCGAGATGGCACTCTAATCATGATGCGTAAATTGTTTTTCTCCCTTATCAGCTGTCCTGTTGACTGTTGCAAGGAGGCAATCAGCCTGTTAGAAGAACTAGCTCAAGACTTGGTACAACAGCAGCAGCATCAAGAGCGACCCGTCGATACAAGCAACAAGGATTACCTAGTAGTGTTTGACCTGCTGGCCACAGCGTACTTCTGGCTGTATATCTGTGAGAGTGAGGCAAACCAGGTAATAATAGTGATAATGATAATGAATTCTTATATCGTGCACAAATCCACCAGGCGAGAAGGTGCTCAGGGCCGATTTAAGATCAAAAGTAAGACAAGTATCTTGTTGTAAAACAATGTTTCTACATTTTTCAGGCAACTTACGTCACCTCCCAGTTCAACACCCAAGAGCAGACAGTACCCCAAGACGCCACAGAAGCAGCCACCTGCAAGAAAGATAAACCATCCACCTACCTTGCTTCACTATCGTCCTACACACTGGCTGCTGAGCTGTCGGCCGTGGAACCCTTGGACCGAGCTCTTGATATATGGACAGATCTCATGGCGGACGGATGCAATCAGTCTATGTTTAATGATCCGGCATCCACATGCTACTGTCTGAAGGTTGCCGCTTCGTTGTGTGAGCTTGCTGACAGGGTACGTAGTTCAAACCATGCTAATAATAATGTAATAATAATGGTGGACACTTGTATAGCGTACATGTCTACCCTAGGGTACTCCTGGCGCTGTTGCCATTAACATCATCGATGCCATCAGGAAATCACTAGAACCATTTCGCTTCAACTAGGTGGCTACCTGGCCAAGGCGCACAACCCTATCAGCAGTTAGATTGCGGCATTCCCCCTAACGGCTTCCTAAATATCGCTTGGGTTGACGAGGCATTCAAGATTAAGTGTCTTGCCCACAGACACAAACACGTTGGCACAAGTGGGGCTCGAACCCCCAATCCTTCGATCACGAGCACGGCTGGATACCCACTAGACCATATGTGCTCCCAAGACCTCACCAAGTTTATAAAGGTATCATTACATTCATTGGGAATTGTGTACACTTGTAAATTATGCTTGGTCGATTTACAACTCGATGTAACGAAATGGGAAGGATATTCCTACAGTCTGGGCCGAGTTTTAATGAGTAGTTTTGGAAATCAGTGGCTGATCGAGAATCTTGAAATATGAAAATACATTAGAAATGTTGTGGTGCTCCGGCGGGATGACCAGATAGCTCAGTTGGTAGAGCAATTGGCCATGTAAGCCAAGGACCTGGGTTCAAATCCCAGTCGGGACACTGCAATTTTTTCATGTTTCTAAATTCATCTTTCAAGTATCAATCCTGTCATATACCTTCAACATCCTCTATTATTATTTTAAGAATAAGTACATGTAATAATAATCCTATTTCATGCATCCTTTAACTTATTTTTCTGTATATAAACAAATTGACAATCTTCACCCCCAAACCCCCTTCAGCCCATCCAGCAGGTACAAGCCCTAACCCTACTCGTCCTCCTCTCCACCGCCATCTCATCCAACGAGGACGCCATATTGGCGTATTGCCAGATTATCCGTGCCTTATATCACCTCGGTGCGGCTTTCGAGGCAGAAAAACTACTGGCCCAGGCCCAACGCCTGCTAGACGAAGCTAAAACTCACAATGATGACTGGACTGGGGTTGAAGCCACGTTTATGATCACTAGATGTTACGTCATGCTTGGCTGCAACAAGGTACGTGGTCTAGGGTCGATTTTACAATAACTTGAAATGTGTCAAATCCTTCATGTTATGAATAGGTGATTTTTAGGGATAATGTCACAGAGACCACCAGGGTAAATCAATTTGATACAAATATAGATAAGTGTCTGTAAGTTTGGGAAATCTAGAACAACTTGGCTTCACCGGAATTTGAACCACGGACCTTGTGTTTAACGTGCAGATGCCCTACTATTGAGCTAAGACAGGTTTTATAGTTGCATTTCATAAAACAACTTGCGACAGGTACATGGTGCAAGTTGTGGGCAAACTGCTACATGGCACTATACAATCTGTGGGAGGAATCCTTCACAAAGTTGCAATTATCTATTTTGTAGTCATAATTTTACGATCGGTTCATCAGTTGTTAAGACGCATCAAAAATATTTCTTTGTGAACTCCGCCCTAGATCTTCATCATCCCCATTTTCTTTTTCCATATCAGAGAATTTGAAACTCTTTAAAGTCCTGCAGCTGCAATTACACACCTCAGACTGCAGTCTCATCTGTACTTGGTGTATACATGTAATTTCCGTGTAAGTCGGCCAATTGAGGGCGCGCATGTGGTCTAGTGGGTATGAAGCGGGGCTCATAATTGGAAGGTTGTAGATTCAAGTCTCACACTGTTTGTGTTTCTGGGCAAGACACTCAATCCCGATTGCCTCGTCCACCCTTGCGATATTTGGGGAGCTGTTAGGGGGAATGTTACAATCTAAGTGCTGATAGGATGTGCGCCATGTCCGGGCAGCACGCCTAGATGAAGCGAGATGATTCTGATGATTTCCTGATGTCAGCGGTAATAATGGCAACAGTGCCGAGAGTACCCTGTAGGGGGAATGTTGCAATCTAAGTGCTGATAGGATATGCGCCACGGCCGGACAGCACACTTCGATGAAGCGAGATGATTCTGATATTCCCTGACGGTAGTGGAAATAATGGCAACAGTGCCGAGAGTACCCTGTAGGGGGAATGTTACAATCTAAGTGCTGATAGGATGTGCGCCATGTCCGGGCAGCACGCCTAGATGAAGTGAGATGATTCTGATATTCCCTGATGGTAGTGGAAATAATGGCAACAGTGCAGAGAGTACCCTGTAGGGGGAATGTTACAATCTAAATGCTGATAGGAAGTGCGCCTTGGCCAGGCGGCACGCCTAGATGAAGTGAGATGATTCTAATGATTCCCTGATGGTAGCGGTAATAATGGCAACAGCGCATTGATCCTCTGCTTATAAAGCACTATATAGGAATAGCTATTATTATTATTTCCTTGTTCTTTCCCCAGATCAACGAATTTGAGACTCTCCTTTCCAAAGTCCTACACCAGCACAGCCACAAGCAGCGCCGATCTCGCCAGACCTATCTCCGCAACGCGTCCATCAAACGTCTCCAATCCCTATACCTGCTGCTACCGCCCTCGCAGCGATCGCAGGACGCATCGTTACACAGCGCCCTCGTCCCTGACGATGCGGCATCTGCCCTGGAGTTACGATTAGAATCCATGAGGCTACAGATGGGCGTGGGAAGGTTGATGTTTAGTGAAGGAGTATTTAGCAACGAACAGGGACTACAAGGAGATGGGTTCAAACTGGCTGCTGTAGGAAATGAAACGGGTAACGGATCGTATTTATCAAAACTAGCAAATGCTAGGAAGTTAAAGAAAACAGGCAAAGCATTTATTACAAAGTATAAGGGTAATTCCCAAAATTAGGGGTCCAAAAGTGTGACATGCTTTTTAAGATTTCCAAGTGTTTTTAGTGATTGAGAGTGGTTTCCCAGTTAGATAATGATTATTTTTATTTCAACAAATGCCACTTAAATTTAATGTTTGTGTGTAAATACAGCCAATTTTCATTGGCGTAGGTAACCCGGGACACCAAACTCCTATTCAATACCATGGAACAAATTATAAGCTTTTATGGTCTTGTTTTAAATATTTTTCAGGAATCGGAGAACAAAATATTGAAGAAAATGATGCTGCCCTCTATAATCACAGGCCACAGTCCATTACTGAGAATTTGTGACCATAAGTGGTGATTTTTGAAGCAGAGAGTGTCGTACGTAACTGGGACACCAAACATTTTGGATCCCTAATTTTGGGAATTACCCATAAGCATTTAGAATAAGCAAATACTTTGATTTATATGAAGTGGGGTGTTATGGCCGAGCGGTCTAGTGCGTCGAACTTAAGTTCTTGTGCTAGTACTAGAATGTAGGTTCGATTCCGGGCCGTGACGGGTTGTGGCACCTGTGCCCTTGAGCAAGGCACTCAACCACGCTTGCTCCCATTCCTGTAATTGGCGGTCCCTCTGCTGTTGGATGTGGTAAATAAATAAATAAATAAATAAATAAAAAAGAATAAAAGTTTCTTTGACTGTTCAGCATCTACAAGTAGAAATTGCAGTAAATGCTCAATACTTGTGGATGCCTAGTGCACAGTTGAAACTGGTAGCATTTACTCTGTTTTATTCATACAAAACAGAGCAAATGCTAGCTCTCTGGCAAGTATAAAGTAAATACTTTCAGTATTTAGCAAATGCTTTCCAGTGAAAGCATTTGCTTAGTTTTTGTTCATTTGTGAAGTTAATATCAACTTTCCAGTAGGTCATATTTCTTGTACATGCACTTTGTATGACAGTATGTGAGCTACATATGTTGAGTACAAAATATTGTATTTCTTGGGTATACTACTTCAAGGGATGGGGTTTATTAATGTGATGTATGTGTCTTTGACCAGGCTGTAATGACATTGAATTCAACCAATGGACTGTCATGACGTGTGTGCTGCAGACGTTGTACGACGTTGGCAGTCTGTAACATGGATATGTCAGGGTTTATTAATGTGATGTATGTGTTCTTGACCAGGCTGTAATGACATTGAATTCAACCAATGGACTGTCATGACGTGTGTGCTGCAGACGTTGTACGACGTTGGCAGTCTGTAACATGGATATGTCAGGGTTTATTAATGTGATGTATGTGTCTTTGACCAGGCTGTAATGACATTGAATTCAACCAATGGACTGTCATGACGTGTGTACTGCAAACGTTGTACGACGTTGGCAGTTTGTACATGGAGCAAGGATGCATCAGAGAAGCCAAGAGTTATCTCAAAGAAGGACTGACACTGGCTGATAAATTCATGCTGCCCAGAAGGTTGGTTTGTCAGTTCCATTGTTTTTGTTTGTTTTTTTTGTGTGTGTGTGATGTCCTTGTGGCGGGCTTATGGCGGCCTTGCGACGACCTTGTAAGCAGCCTCGCAAGCAGCATAGCAAGCAGCATAGCAAGTAGCCTCATGACACTTTGTTTTGGTGGCTTTTTAAGACCGTTTTCTTTGACAACCTTTTTGTTGAGGGCCTTTTTGGACGGTCCTTTTTATGGCCCCTAAACACCATTTGACAACCTTTTAACCTTGTCATAGTTCTAGAGATGACATAAGAGTACCACAGAAACTGGCTACCCTACAGAGAAGCTGATTATCACTATCGGCTGCAAAAAATGTATATGAATGATAGGCCAAAACATGCTGCACCAAGTTTACACTCTTAAACCCGTCGGCCTTTTCCCCCTTCTCTCAATAGGTGTGCATCTTTTCTCCTCCAAGTGTCCAACCTCCATGTTCAGTGCAGCCAAGCAGATGATTGTCAAGCAAGTCTTGCCAAAGTCCAAATAATCCTTCGTCTACCCGAGAAGGCATCTCAAACCAGACCACAAGATGAATCGACCGACGACCAAGATGTGAAGAACAGTCGCTGTAAAGCTTCCATTGAGATACTTGAGGATGATGAAGATGATGATTTTATCAAGACAAAACGGATTTCCATCTCCGCAGAATGCTCCTTGAGGAAAAGACTCCCAAGGGATAGTGCCACCTCCTCCCCGACCCTAAGACCTCCAACAGTCAAGCTACCAAGCTTCCACAATCACTTTGTAAACTGTGTTTGTGATTTGTGCACTGACGTATCACTGCATTCCCAAGAGCTCAGACTGATCTTACGGAATGCGCAGTGTCTCGAACTTCAGGGAGAGACAAGCCAGGCTTTGACGCACCTCCAAGGAGCACTGGACTTTGGAGCTTGGAGTGCTAAAAGAGTGCCAGCGCTTCTCTGTAAAAGCTGTACGGCTTTGCAAAATACTGGATCTGCTGCAAAGGGAAAGGGGAGAGGAAAAGAAAAAGTGAAAATTGCAGATTTCTTCCAGGATCCTTGCGACATTCATTCAGACACCATCTCAGAGATTCACGTCTGTCTTGTACGGTTGAATGTACAGAATTCATGTCTTGCAGAAGCTGATGAGACTATAAGGAACAGCTTGGAACTACCCAGTCTTAAAGGTGTCCCCAAAGCTTGGTTGCAGTTTTATAAGATCCTTGCATCTTTAGAACTCCAGGCCCAAGGAGAAAACGGAACAATAAGATATGTGCTGAGTGCAGCATGGCATATGCAGTGCAGTAGTAAAACTAGCACAGTGAAACAAAGTCAAGAAGAAGAACTTGGATCTCAGTTTAGTCAACTGGATTTGGGCAAACCGAGGGAAAAACACCACATACATTTTCAAGATTCCATATTTTCTACCAGAATGCAGAGACCAGAGGTATGTCGCAAGTTCTCAGACAAAGTTTCCGATCCCGGCATATTTTGTGATATCAGCGACAGTGATGACTCTGACGTAGTCATTGTAGGAGAAACATCAACCAGGACTCCTGGGAAAACTAAGAAATTGATCAAAGCGACGCCAAAAAATATGGAATTGAGCTCCAAAAAGGGATCCTTGGTATGTGCTGTGAAAAAGAAGATGCCAACTAAGAAAATCTGGGAGGACAACGTGACACCTCTGATTAATCCGGCCGCGAGTGTCTTTGATTTTGACGAGCCAAGTCCAGTCAAGTCCAAGAAAACGGGAACGAGAGGCAGATTGGGCAGAAGTGCAAAAACAACGGGGAGACGGAAAACGAAAGTCATTGATCTAGATTCAGATATTGATGAGGTGTTTGAGGAAGAAACCGAAACAAAGTCTAAGACTGGTGCAAGATCAAAACGGACAACTAAGAAAATGGAAAGCCTTGATGCGGATGCTGAAAATGCTAACCCTCCAGAATGTACAAAATTGGTACCAAAATCTACAAAGCTAACTAAATCTACCTCAACCAAAGCAAGGAAAGGTAAACCAGTTGAAGCTGTTGAAACTCCACTGTCGCAATCTACCACTACCTTAACACGACCAAAGCGCGGACGCAAACCCAACACAGAGAACCTCCGGTCCGAAGTCGTAACTCTAATCGGTGATAACATACTCACCGATCTTTTCTCAACCTCACTTGAGCTGGAATCTCCTGTTAAAATGAACAGCACAACAAGCCCAAACCACAATTTACATAGACTCAACTTTGAAGACATTGCAACATCTTTAGAACCACCAAGCTCCAAGACCCAAAAAACCCTCGGTGGTATCTCAAGAGGCATGTCTTCCTTCATCTTAGAAGATCTGGATGAGATTGAAATCCCTCGAGCTGGGCAAGACTCTGATTCAGACGATTCTAAAACCACGCTCACCGTTCTTCGGAAAACTGCTCGGAAGCCTGTCTCAAAACGGAAGACGTCTAAGAAAGTGACCGTGGAGGAAACTGAGGTACTGAGAGGAACAAAGCATACTCCGCTGGATGATGTTCAACCAGTCAAAGAGAAGAAAGTGTCATCTGTTGCTGCTACTGGATCGGGAAAAGTGGCAAAATCCAACATGTTGAAGTCAGGTTGGTACTAAACAATATATAATTTATTTGGGAGTCATTTGCCATGTTTTCTGAAGCAACCTATCAGCTTCTTCTTCTTTCGTATGATCCCCTAAGGGGATCTGGTTGCTGAGATTAGCCGACTTAAGTCGTTGCCCTGTAGCCACCTTAGGAGGTTCTTCAGCATGGCCACGAAGTACTATGGAACAGGAAGAAATTCTCAGTTTTAGATGTGGGAGGAAAGCCCCACACACCACCGTGTATGGGGAAAACCCACGGAATCAGGCAGGGACTGAGAACCCAATCCACATACTGACCCGGACGGGATTCGAACCTGGACGGGATTCGAACCAGGGCCACATTGGTGGAAGGCGAGGAAAGAGCCGCTACGCCAACCTGACTCCCCATAACCTATCAGCACTGTATGCTTAGTGCTTTTCCCAAGAACGGTTAAAAACTGCACGGCATGTTTGGGTGCGACTCGAACCACAATCCCTTGCTTTCTAGAGTAGATATCTTTACCTCTCAACTTCTGAGTGAGCTGTAGTCGAATGGCCGGTGCAAATCATTTAGCAGTGGGGTCTTTCTATAAATTAGGGGTCCAAAAGTGTGACATTTAGGGTCCCCCGTTACACCATATGTGTTATTTTTCGTACAAAAATGGCTACTGCTCAAGTTAGTTCTCACAACACCTCTTTACTATTATAACAGAAGATTAGATCATGACCGTCCTCTGACTTATTTTAAATTCTACAAGTTTCCTTCACCATTTGAATATATTAAACTGTAAACAATCTCAGATTAAGCTATTAAGGACTCTTTCTGTCCAATTTGAATGGCTTGTTTTTAGAGGGTTACTTGTAATTGGTTTATACTCGCAGGACTCTTTAATGGATGTATGGGACTGGCAAGCAACGTGTTAGCTAGCAAGCCGTGCAAGCCGTGTTAGCACGACCAGTTGTGATAAAATCACAGGCTAAATGTTTTACTTTACAAAGTTGCACTCCCACTTTTTGAATTCCTCACTAAAATACTGCTGGCAAGAGTTAGTTAGCATGGATGACTGTTGGTTTTCCACTGTTGATATCATAGTCTCATTTCGTGCTGATTATATTTGTCTAGCCTCAAGCTTAGATTCAATAATCTCGGAGTCTGTGTGTACCGAGCTACGTCACCATGCCCCTGCCCTACTGTATCGTCGTGTTTGTCACCTCCTAGCGATGTCTTACGGGGACACACGACCAACTAAAGCTGCTTATAACCTACGATGTTGCTGCTTAGCTCATTTCTCCCTGATTGTATTTTTACAGCCTCAACCTTAGATACTGCAATTTCGGACCTAGAGTCCCTGTGTTCCGAGTTGCGTCACTGTGCCCCTGCCCTACTGTATCGTCGTGTTTGTCACCTTCTAGCGATGTCTTACGGGGACAGACAACCATCTAAGACTGCGTACTACCTTAGTGAAGCTTCAGCCGTGACTCTTAGACATCAGAAACTCTCAAGTCTCACCAAGAAGATCAAGTAAGGCAGGATTTATACTTGGTGCGAATGCGAATTTGATGTCACAGCAAATGTTTGCCGCGTAATGTTTGATGTCATATTTACGTCAGATTCGTGTTCACGTTCGCTTTCGCGTGAAGTATGAACCGGGCTTAAGGCTGCCACTCAAAATTTTAGCCTTGTTTGCCTTTCCTTTTGAAATATTGCCTTGCCTTTTAGAATTAAGCTTAATGTATCATTTGCAAGATAACAAATGCAATATCTAGTATGGTGTCTGATCACCATTGAAATGAAAACCAAACTTGGGATGAGAGAAAAATCAATTTTTCTCTCATCCCAAGTTTGGTTGTTTGCAAGATAAAACTTGTTGACAGATTCCTGGAATTTGGGGAGCTGTTAAGAGGAATGCCACAATCTAGGAGCATGTTTGATTGTTAACAATAATTAAGTAGAGTCCCTCAAACGACGGGTGGTTTCCATTGTTCGAGGGACTCTTGTCGAACTCTAGTTGTGAATTAAACTTGGCCTATTGTTGTACGCTTTGGCCAGGCAGCCACCTAGTTGATATGATTCTGGCGATTCCCTGATGACGGCGAAAATAATAATGGATACGGTGCCTTTGAAAGACAATTGATAAATACCTTAGACAGTTTACGCATCCCTATTGGCTGAGAGCACGTCACGTGGACAGTCTTAAACTAGCGATAATGACCAGTGATAATGCCCGGCCGGCTGGCCTGTGTTTGTGCCCTAGTCAGCGTGTATACGGAACACGCACATGCACAAAGATCGAACAAAAACAACAAAACACACAGCTAACAGTTGTACGAACGCGGTGTTGATACTGTGGGTGTAGGAAAGTGAATGCAAAACATGGCAAAACGACGAGCTAATTTCGGTGAGTTTTACCGATTTACACGAAAAGGTATTCATGAATGGGATTAAAAGTAGGTTTGGCCAATCTTAAACAACCTGTTAAAACAGCTACATGTAGGGGTCCTGGGCACTGATAATGCCCTCGCCTGGGCATTATCAGTGCCCAGGACCCTTAGCTGGCTTTAAACGTATGTTTAAGATTGGCCAAACCTACTTTTAATCGCTAAATGATACTGTGTGCCTTATAAATGCTCTATTATTAAATGCTTTGTTATTGATAATCAAGGAAAGTGAAAAAAGAGATGGACTCTGACAGCATCCAGCAACTGTCTGATATTTTGGCTGCTACGTCATTGGATGAGCAAACCAACCAATGTGTGTCTAATCTACACCATCTAGCCAATGAGAAGGCTCTGTTTACATTCAGCCGGGGACCTGAGGGACTGAACTGCCCCAATGTGACGCAACAAGCACAAGAAGCATTGCCTGAAGGTAAAATCACTGATCTTATTTATTAATAAGGGTTTTGTTTTTCCCTACCCGACGTAACTTGATTAGCACTGTATACTCGGTGCTTCCCGGGCCGAGACACTGAGAAAACGTCATAGCGTGCTTGGGTGGGACTCGAACCCACAACCTCCTGCATACTAGGCAGATGTCTTAACCACATGACCACCAAGCTGGCTGGTATTGAGTAGCCGGTTCGAATCATTCAGCAGCGACTGACAAGGGAATGTGATTTGGCTTGCGTCAGGGAGAATGAATACCAATGCATAGTTCCGAGTTTGCCCAAATAACTCCGCCCCTTGGATATTGTTGCTATGCCTCGCACGCTATCCCTCAAAATGTCCACACACACTGCACAAACCAATGAGACTTTCAACGGAAAACACAGATTCATTGGAGAAAACTCAAAGGTGTTCATGTTTCAGGGTCAACAGTTATCTTAGAACACACTGAGTAAAGGACCAGTAATACAGGGATATCATATCATCATGAAATACATGCTTTCTTACCTCTGAACAGCGAATCGTCCGGCCTTGAAACCAAAAATTTACCCGGATCACCGCATACAACACTGTACAAACTGTGTGTTGTTAATATGTTGTGAGGCAATGCACTTTGACCTATGTGGGCGATGTCTGCTAGCTCTGTTGTGATTGATCGGCGGGTTCAGCTTGATTGACAGGTCGGAACTATGCATTAGGCTTTGTTCTGCGCTACCTGAAGCAACTTGTCATCGTGGTTTATTTTCTCAGTGTCTTGGGGAAGTACTGAGTATACAGTGCTAATCAAGTTACGTCGGGTAGGGCAAAACAAACCCTAATTAGTGTATTTTGTACTTTTCTTACAGGTCACAGCGTGTGCATGATATCCATTGCCTCATGCAGCATTTCCCCATCTGCTGAGATGTCCCATGCAGACAGTCTCAGCGCAGGATGACAATAATCATGCCTCATGCTTTTCTTACAGGTCACAGCGTGTGCATGATATCCATTGCCTCATGCGGCATTTCCCCATCTGCTGAGATGTCCCATGCAGACAGTCTCAGCGCAGGATGACAATAATCGTGCCTCGTGCTTTTCTTACAGGTCACGGCGTGTGCATGATATCCATTGCCTCATGCGGCATTTCCCCATCTGCTGAGATGACCCATGCAGACAGTCTCAGCGCAGGATGACAATAATCGTGCCTTGTGCTTTTCTTACAGGTCACAGCGTGTGCATGATATCCATTGCCTCATGCGGCATTTCCCCATCTGCTGAGATGTCCCATGCAGACAGTCTCAGCGCAGGATGACAATAATCGTGCCTCGTGCTTTTCTTACAGGTCACGGCGTGTGCATGATATCCATTGCCTCATGCGGCATTTCCCCATCTGCTGAGATGACCCATGCAGACAGTCTCAGCGCAGGATGACAATAATCGTGCCTTGTGCTTTTCTTACAGGTCACAGCGTGTGCATGATATCCATTGCCTCATGCGGCATTTCCCCATCTGCTGAGATGTCCCATGCAGACAGTCTCAGCGCAGGATGACAATAATTGTGCCTCGTGCTTTTCTTACAGGTCACGGCGTGTGCATGATATCCATTGCCTCATGCGGCATTTCCCCATCTGCTGAGATGACCCATGCAGACAGTCTCAGCGCAGGATGACAATAATCGTGCCACTTGCTTTTCTTACAGGTCACGGCGTGTGCATGATATCCATTGCCTCATGCGGCATTTCCCCATCTGCTGAGATGACCCATGCAGACAGTCTCAGCGCAGGATGACAATAATCGTGCCACTTGCTTTTCTTACAGGTCACGGCGTGTGCATGATATCCATTGCCTCATGCGGCATTTCCCCATCTGCTGAGATGACCCATGCAGACAGTCTCAGCGCAGGATGACAATAATCGTGCCTCGTGCTTTTCTTACAGGTCACAGCGTGTGCATGATATCCATTGCCTCATGCGGCATTTCCCCATCTGCTGAGATGTCCCATGCAGACAGTCTCAGCGCAGGATGACAATAATTGTGCCTCGTGCTTTTCTTACAGGTCACAGCGTGTGCATGATATCCATTGCCTCATGCGGCATTTCCCCATCTGCTGAGATGTCCCATGCAGACAGTCTCAGCGCAGGATGACAATAATCGTGCCTCGTGCTTTTCTTACAGGTCACAGCGTGTGCATGATATCCATTGCCTCATGCGGCATTTCACCATCTGCTGAGATGTCCCATGCAGACAGTCTCAGCGCAGGATGACAATAATTGTGCCTCGTGCTTTTCTTACAGGTCACAGCGTGTGCATGATATCCATTGCCTCATGCGGCATTTCCCCATCTGCCGAGATGTCCCATGCAGACAGTCTCAGCGCAGGATGACAATAATTGTGCCTCGTGCTTTTCTTACAGGTCACAGCGTGTGCATGATATCCATTGCCTCATGCGGCATTTCCCCATCTGCCGAGATGTCCCATGCAGACAGTCTCAGCGCAGGATGACAATAATTGTGCCTCGTGCTTTTCTTACAGGTCACAGCGTGTGCATGATTTCCATTGCCTCATGCGGCATTTCCCCATCTGCTGAGATGACCCATGCAGACAGTCTCAGCGCAGGATGACAATAATCGTGCCACGTGCTTTTCTTACAGGTCACAGCGTGTGCATGATATCCATTGCCTCATGCAGCATTTCCCCATCTGCTGAGATGTCCCATGCAGACAGTCTCAGCGCAGGATGACAATAATCGTGCCTCGTGCTTTTCTTACAGGTCACAGCGTGTGCATGATATCCATTGCCTCATGCGGCATTTCCCCATCTGCTGAGATGTCCCATGCAGACAGTCTCAGCGCAGGATGACAATAATCGTGCCTCGTGCTTTTCTTACAGGTCACAGCGTGTGCATGATATCCATTGCCTCATGCGGCATTTCCCCATCTGCCGAGATGTCCCATGCAGACAGCCTTCTCATTTGCCGACTCAGAGCAGGATTCAAACCAGTCATTATGAATCAAGACATCTCGTCAGCTGCAGCAGACCTCCTTGAGGAATTCAACAGCATCTTGGCAGAGAGCAAACAGAGCGTTAAGGAGACAGACAAGAAAACATGGTGGACCTGTAGACAACAGTTAGATCAGCGCATGCAGGTTGGTTAAGGGGGAATTTTTGTTGAGGGTTGGGTACAGTTTGTGTCAAGGCATAGTCTGTCAATTTTGTTTTGCGGTATAGTATCATATCACTTGAAAAGATTTAATATCATTAAAGAGGAAGAATCCCCCTTAACGAAAATCCAGCATTTATGCTTTTTTCGATAGTCCAAACATCCCTCTTCCCGACGTGGATTTTTATTATTTTTTAATTGTCGGTTTTAAGTGGATAAATTACACGCAAAAGTGCGCTTTTCGCAAATGAGATTTTCGCGATTTCTGAAATGCTCATTAGGTATTCATGATATGCGCGTGACCCCGTGACGCAATCCTGAGAAAGAGAAGTCAACACGATTGTTAGCTCCATACGTTTACACGCAAACAACTTGGAAAACCGTCTCAGTTAGATGGTGTTTTTTGAAGAATTTTGTTGGTCCAAAAAGCCAGATATATGCCCAGTAGCTGCGTGGTTGTATGTTTTACCAGACTCTATGAAAAAAAAAGAGCAGAAAGATTTTCTTTTCTATCACCAAGAGAGAAAAATGAGTCGCTCATTCTAACTTGTACCGGCCGATGTAACACGTGTGGGAACTATACGGCCCGCAGGGAACCGTTCCATGCTGTAACACAGACCGCTGTGAATGCCGTTCGTTCCGTGACAAAACCACCGTCGCAATGCACCAGTATTTACTTCAAAAGAGCTTCATTGTGAGCCACAATTTCACCGTTTTTTCACAAAACAGGTAATAGTAGATTGTTGTCATATTACATGAAGTGTTTTTCACGTTTGTATTTTGAATTACAAGGACAAAACAGGCATGATAAACATTCACTTCGTGTATTTTCCATTCAATACTGCACAGGCCGTTTTGTATGTTTCTCAGGATGACGTCAAAACCCTGTTGATAAACAGACCAAGTGACCTCGAGCGTTTCAGAATTTCGGGTGAAGAGGGTCGGAACTGCTTTACGTTTTAAGCAAAAGCCTGTCGATTTTTTGTGAAAAACAAGTTGTGATGGTGTTGTAGACACATAAACCTCCATGATAAACAGAAAAACTCAAAAAATGTGGAAGGGGGATTCTAGCTGTTTAAGTAAGGAATTGATGCGTTGGTCCAAATGATAAGTGGAAGTAGTTTTTCTGCCCATCACGACACGGCATGCACTATATACTAAGTGCGTTTCCCAAAGACAAGCTAAAACCTCATAGCGTGCTCGGGCGGGACTCGAACCCACGACCTCCTGCATACTAAGCAGACATCTAAACCACCGAGAATGTCGATGGCGAATGGCGGGTTCGATGGTCCTACAGCGAGCGACTGTAATTAAGTAAATTGTTACATAAAATATCGTTATTTTAATAATATTATTTTCTTTATTCATCACAAGATGTTTCTTCGTTTGGTGTTGAAAATACCAGTCTATTTCCTGCAGGCATTTACAAAGTTCTGCACATGCTTTTGTTACCATTGTATATCAGATTATAAGGCTCTCTCCTACACAGTATGAGAAATGTGATGTGTAAAAGCTTCATTTGATATAATAATTGAGGTATTTTTTACTCCAGTTATTTACACAACTAACAGTGCATGGTTCCTGCCATTACAAGGTAATTTGCAGTCATTGTTTAATACAAGATGGGCTCTAATGTAATTGTCCCACGGTCCAATTTTTTTCTTTCTGTAGACCCTAACGGAAGCGATGGAAGAGACCTTGCTGGGACCCTGGAAGGGGTTGTTACTTGGATCAAGGAAGAACAAGGAGGAACAACAAGCCGTGTGCCGAGCGTCGGAGAAGCTGAGAGGTCTGCTGGAGGCAACTTGCAAGAAACCAGTGGATCCCCAGTTGTGTCAGGTGAGTTGCTTGAAGCAGTTGGGGGAAGGGGGAGATGGGGGGGAAACCCAAACCCAAACCCAAGGAGGAACAACAGGCCATGTGCCAAGCCTCAGAGAAGCTGGGAGGTACTAGGTCTGCTGGAGGCAACTTGGAAGAAATCAGTCAGTAGATCCCCAGTTGTCTGTTAGGTTGCTAGCAGAAGTGTCACCAGAGTTTTCAAAGTGGGGGCTGGGTGGTGGGGAGGGGGGAACAACGTGTTGGAAGGCGCCACAGCTTACACATGCAATTTCCTGAACCTCAAATTTTGTTTTAAGGGAACAACACATTTTTGGAAGGGAGCATACTCTGCCCAACAGGGGTGGATTGCAATATAACCATCTTCAGTCTAAGACACATGTGTTATGACTAAATTAAGGTGTCCTAAGTTTTATGTGTCTCAAAATACAACTTAGGACACATACATTTATACTGCAAGACAAAATTAATCCATGATGACTTAGTTAAGACGTCTTTAGAGTTAAGGCATCTTAATTTTATTTATTGCAATCCACCCTGGCCCATTATCAGCCTCCAGGTACCCAGCCGGTCTTAAACATACACTTAAGACTGGCAAAACAAACTATTCCTTTATTAAAAGCCATTTGGGGGAGTAAGGTTAAATGAAGTAAAGCAAGGATGGTGTGACACTGTGTACTCATTATTCCAACATTTGTTTAATCAAAACTGGGTTTTAAAGCTTTTATTTGTTAACAAATTCACAAAACTTTCAGTTACATTTTAAAAATGTTAATAGTTGTTGCATTAAAAGCAATAGTACATGCTGATTCCCATGTAGATTTATGGAGGTTTTACCTCACATGTAATAAAGTTCAAAGCATCTAATGAAACACTGCTATTAAAGGCCATTACACCATTTGCAAAGAATCAAAATTTTACTTCTCGAGTTGACAAAAAAACTTAAAGTTTTGATAGCAATATTATGTCCTTATTCCAGGAATCTATAAAAAAGTTTTATTCATTCATTCATGGTCGGTTTATTATTAAAATCTCAATAGCAGCCAAAGGCTGAATTACAGAGAAAATTACAAAACGGGAACTGTATACATTATTAGAAACACGTAGATTCCGACAAAAACTAAAACTAAAACTAAAAATAAGTGTGGATTGAGACTACAGCCAAGGCCAAGGTACTACTTGGTATTATTTAGCAACCGAGTAAGAAACGGAAGGGGACTTTTCTTGAAACGTTCGGTTCTACAACGGAACATGGAGTACTGATCTGAGTTCCGCAATTGGTATCTAGTTGTAACAACAGAAGGGAGGTGTTTTTTCAACACAGAAATAGGGAGTGATTTTGCAAATGATTGGCACAAATTGTGCCTTCGTACTTGCAGTGTATCTAGCTGAAGTAATTTCAACGCATTAGAGTACGAACCGTACTCCGTACCGAAAATAATTTTGCAAGCCCGCTACTGCACTCGTTCTAAATCGGCACACTGCTTTTTAGTAATGCCTTTAAAGCTAACTGGAATTACGGGTCTGTTGATGTAACGGTTGGATTTTCATCACACAAGCAAACTACTCAAGTTTTTTTTTTTTGTTGATTGGAACAGTGTCTAATGGAGTCCTTCCACCAACTCAGCAAATCGCATCTGAACAGCGCCCTCTCTAGTTTGACTGGACTCTCGCCCAGCTCCGAGCAACACTCCAGCCTGGTATCATCAATCAGACAGCTGGTTAAGGGTTTGGGACCAGCTACAAGCAGGGAACCAGTCATTCTGATTCTGGATAAGGTAAGACGTACTTCAATATTTCAAGATTTGTGTTCAGAATGGACTGGCAACAAACTGTAATTCTGAGATATGTTTTATTTGTAGCTAACAGACCGTTATTACGGTGCGGCCACATTCCCTATTTCCCTATTCAAATGAATAGTAGTGCGATCAAGAAAACGCGCAACGCAGACAGTGGTTCTTTTTTAAAACAACAGACGATTACACATTCTATCGCGAGGATGCGCAAACGCACTGATCGTGCCGGACATGTACTATGGGGAATAAGACAAAGATGGACGCACCGTGATAAAGGTCCATTGCAAGTTGTCATGCGCTATATGCAGCAAGCAATAATTGTTTTACACGCGTCGTTAGCCCACCCAATGTGAAAGACAGAATTAATATATGCAATGGACAAACTGACTGAAATGAATGAAACACAGATATTTATTAATATGGAAATTAATAAAATAAGCAAATACTGTTATTAATGAGCAACAAATATGTACAAACAAATGTCAAAGCAACAACTTAGAAGCAAACGTAACTTGCAGGCAAATGCAGCTTTAAGTTGGGCAAAACAAATAAGCAAAAAATAGCTTAAGCAAAAAAACTCAAAATAATTATAGCCAACAGTAAACAGTAATGACAGCTAATATGTGCATGCACACACTTGGCAACTTACACACATAGGTACGTACCTTTTTCGTATTTCAGTATCTACACTACGGCTTATCCCCTGGGAAAATACATTCATAATAAACATGTTAAATACACCAGATACATGATTAATATAATACAGAAACTTGCATGAGTGTATTCTACTCCAAAATATGAGGGGCCACTCTTAACCCTGAATTATTGCAGGCAACTCTTAAGCTTATCACAATGATATAGCTTAAACCTCAAAAGCCTTAAACTTGCTTTGATTAGTATTTTATACTATCACGACGGTGATGACAGTCCACAGCTATTGACCCTATTGTTCACAGTTCAGTCTCGGAGATTGTCTCTGTCCTAGACAATCATGGAGAAATGTTCACTTCTCTAATCATTCACCAACCTTGGCTGATTTAGGAATCCCTGGTCAAAATAGGGTAGCTGTACTTGATGAGTACTAGGGCTTAGATCGCTCATCCACAACACATGTCAAACGTGCACATCGTCCGGATCCGTCATGTCCGTGTGCTTTTACTGTGACCTTTCATAGCGCCCTCTCTTGGCCCAAGGTCGACACCTCTGCGGGTACGGTTCAAAACCCCGCTACAAAAACCATCTACGGATATAAGGTAAATATCCCGTAGCCTGATAAGTATTACAGGTAATGCACAAATTACTAATTTAATGGGCAACGCTGAAACTCAATGGGTAAAATTAATTACACCAAAACATCAATGAATTAAAGAAATAAATGAGTTAAAGATAACAAACTATATACAAAACATTTAGGTAAAACTTACGGTCAGCACGACAGGCTCTGGCTTTCTGCCATAATGCACGGCAAATCGCAACACACCGAAGGTGGCACTGTGACAACAGAGTGACTCACTGCACCCGGCGCTGATGTTGCTGTTGCAAGGCAAAACAAAATGCCGTCCGATTCAATACCGCGCGCTTTCCCTCTCCAGTCCATACCACTGCACAAAACAACCACTCATGCATACCAGAGGTCACACGTCATTCATAAAAAGCTGACCATGGCTCATACCACCAATTAGACTTTACCAGTCCCATGGGGGTTTTAATACAGGTAACTCTGACACAAGTACAAAAGATTAGCGGTACCGCTAAAAAAAACAGCAGTACTGCCGTCATTACAGGCGCGCGGTCTAGTGGGTACACAGCCGTGCTTGAGATCGAGGGTTCAAGCCCTACTTGTTTCAACGTGTTTGTGTCCATGGGCAAGACACTTAATCTGATAGGGTGCTGATAGGGTTGTGTGCCTTGGCCAGGTATCCACCTAGTTAAAGCGAAATGGTTCTGGTGATTTCCTGATGGCAGCGGTAATAATGGCAACAGCGCCAGGTGTATCCTGTAGGGTAGACGTGCGCTATACAAGAGTCCACTACAGACCTTCATTTTTAAGGAGCGCGATCGCGCAGGTGCTCCTACTGCGCTCCTCGTAATTTTCGGGGAGCGTAAAAAATAGCGCTCCTCAAAAAATAACGGGACCATCAATGACCAAGTGTCCGAACACCAACGCTGTACGGTGCGACTAAAATGGTCGCATTGGCGCCTAAAAATGCTCACATGCGACCAGTGATTAAATTCTTATCGCCATTGGCGACCACAAAATTCGCACCTTAGTCGCCCAAGGTGGGCATCAGTGATGTTTACGGGCGGTACAATCCAGTGTTCTGCTTTTTTACTTGCGGCATGCAAACGACGATTGCGCATTGCATTTTTCCACGTGCAACACACGTACGGCCACAGCTTGGGTCTGCATTGTGTCCAACACAGCTTGTGTGCAATATACGTGCATAGACATACATGCATCTGGTATCCGACTGCGGCCCCAGACTGGCTCGGCCCCAAACTCGGCCCCCTTTGCCTTGTGTACAAACTCGGCCCCAGACTGACTCGGCCCCAATTGCCTTGTGTACAAACTCGTACCCAGACTGACTCGGCCCCAATTGCCTTGTGTACAAACTCGGCCCCAGACCAACTCGGCCCCTATTGCATTGTGTACAAACTCGGCCCCAGACTGACTCGGCCCCAAACAGGCTAAACATTTGATTTTTCCCCAAAAGTCCATACAGTGTGTTTTCAAAGATTTTAAGGAACTTTTTTTTTGCTCTCCTCTATTATCTCAGAAGAGCAATTTAGGGCTCTCCTGACTTTTTTAAAAATGAAGGACTGCCACTACATGTATTATTATTTGTCTTCCCTTAATAAGGACTGTGGTTTTATGGCCCACTACAGTGAATAAACTCCCCCTTGTGGCCTGGCACTTTGTTATCCTCAGTGTACATATAAACCCTGCTTGATTTGTCCCATCTTCATTGCACCTGATGAAGTTATTGCTGATAATAAAGATTATGCTCATATTTCACATTATACATTTTGCAGGTAACAATAAGTAAAAAAAACATGCTTTCCATTATGGGTTTAAGCTGATATACTTCAAACATTTAGCCTGGCTATTAATGCCACTGTCTTGCATGCTAGAGGCTGAAATATCAGCTGTGAAGGGAACTTTTGGTTGGTTGACAATCCCCAGGGGCCAATTTCATGGCGCTGTTTAGCACACAAATTTGCTTAGCACAGATTTCTGTTGCTTTGTGAAATGGTTTTTCAGCCAAAATTGTATGCCAAATTGTGTTTTTAGAAACAGTAGCAAAACATTAGTAAGCTATCGCATATAATTTTGGCTGGCAACCCATTTTTGCAATATAAAACATAAATTCTGTGCTAAGCAAATTATTGTGCTAAACGGCGCCATGAAATTGGCCCCTGATCGGGTTGTGCCACAGACATGTTGGTAAGACATATGAGCAAATTATCTGTTACAATCTTACATCAAAATCTCCTCGGCTGCAAAATGGACTTTTGGTTGGTCAACAATGTCCTGATCGGACTGTGCAACAGACACATTTTTAAAGCCCTATTCATTTGCAGTTACCCAGTTACTAAAATTGTGGATAGCAATGGTTACAAGTACCGCATGATTTTTTTGTTTTCCATGTAAAAATTAAATGGTTTTGACCATTAATTCATACACAAAAAACATGCATAGATTTCAGGTTTTCTGAAGTATTACTGCATCTATGTGGCTGAAATTTCTACACGGCAGTTTTGATCAACATTATTCTTTAGTTATGTAATCTGTCTTTAAGAAGCATGAGTAGATTGTCCGTTATGATATTACATCGATATCTCCTCGGCTGCAAAAGGAACCTTGGGTTGGTTGACAATTCCCTGATTGGGTTGTGCAACAGACATTTTGCTGAGAAGTTTAAGTACATTATCCGTTATGATCGCTGGTAACAAAGATAGAGGCTTAAAGAAATACTTGATGTCATTGCCCGGCATGTAACGTCGCCATGGCCAGCGGGCACACAGGGCATGCTCCATGGCGTCAGTAACTAGGTGCAGGGATGGTGAAGACCGTGCCAGAAGTTCCTTTATAGCGGCCAGCACTTTGGGAAAAGGGAAACAAAATATTAATTAATAATGCATTTATAATGCACTGCTGGTGTTTAGGCTGTCTTCCACCTAAACACTGAGATTCGTTTTATGGGTGGCGCCATTGGCAGCTGATGGCAAGAGACACCAGGGAATCTCCTTACTCGTCATGTAAGAATGCTCTGGGAGCTAATACTTTACACAACACACTGGACAAATGGCTTTACATCCCTTTGAAAGGATAGAGACCTTGTTTCTCAAGGACACATGTACCCCTGCCAGGTGTTAAACCTGCAACACCAAGTTTTCACCCAAGTGTTGAGAGCCATGGCATCCCACAAACAATGACGACCTGCTATAATTAGCCCCTTAACACTTTCAAGATGTGGATGGTTGCTTATTTTCCATAGAGGCCACTGTGTAAGATCATCCACTCAGTGTCATTTATACTTGAGTGGTTAAAGATGATCACCGCGTTTACACTCGAATCGGCAAAGGTGGATACAGATCCAGCATTTTTATTGCGACCACAAAACTGAACATTTGCCGCGTTTACACTACATGTATACCCCAAATCGCTTCAACTCGCTTCAGAAACCGCAAAAGTCACCACTAAATGTAACTGCACCGCATGCGTGAGCTGTTAGGTGTTACTACACTGCGGGCACCGCCCCAAGGACACTCAAATTGCCGAATCTGTATTCGGGTAGCGTTTACACTACAAGCTACCTTGACGATTGCGGGGTTCAACCCTACCCCAAAGGTGACTTGAAAATCTTTTTCAATTCACCTTTTGCGTTTACACTTAGTGCCTACCCGGCTTCAACTCCCTTTTTTGGAAATTGCGGAGTTCGATTCGGCAAAGGCGAATCGAGTGTAAACGGGATGGTATTGTCCGTGCGTTTTGGGTGTGGCACCTCAACAATTAGGTTTTTTTATTGATATTTTTCTAGAAACATAAAAGTTATTCGCTTTCGAGGGAAAAATCAAGGAAAATATATCGACTACTGCTTACATGTAGTTATCAAACAATTACTGTCAAATTTTACTGGGAGGGCGGTACAGTGAATTGTGATATATGTTTGGTTAGCCACTGAGTGCCTGATAGGCAGCCGGGGCTGTATGCTCCCCAGGGAGCTGAGATGGTATATGGAGTGCAGGCCTCGAAATTCGTGTTCAAAAGGGCACGGCAACAATTGCCTTGCCTTTTTTCACATTTCAAGGGCATCACGGCAATTCTGTCAATTTAAAAAGGGCATCACGGCAGTTTGCTCGAACTTGGAGGGCACCACAACAATCATTAATAGTACTTAGCTGGGGTTGCAGTCTGAGGATTGTCTCTTTTATTTATCCGCGTTGAACATGGTATTGCTTCCACCTCATCGATAAATCGTCTAGACCTTTCGTTGACATTCGCAACGCGCGCGCAACGAAAAGCGGTTCCTGCGGCCGCCATTTTGTGTGCTACGCATGTGCAATGACCACGGTTATATCACGAACGTCATGCTAATGTTCGTACATATTCGTCTTTGGCCGTATTCTGCAATCGACACGTAAGTGCATGTGTACTTCATCATAGTCGTCGACGAGTGCATGCACGTGCTGTACACCGAACCCATGACCGAACCGCTAACGGATACCAATGAAGCACGCTCAACATACATGTACAATTTCGCACGGAAACCAGGGCGAAGTTTGATTGAGCGACTACAGTAAACTATCGACTACAGAGTCACTCGAGCGACGGATATTTTCCGTGCTGTACACCGAACCGCTAACGGATACCAATGAGGCCCGCTCAACATACATGTACAATTTCGCACGGAAACCAGGGCGAAGTTCCGTTGTTCGAGGGACTTTCGTCGAACTGTACCCTTAGTACCTGTACACGTAGGCTACCGTGCGTGCTATGTGCTATCATGGAGCTATGGTGCTATAAAGCTCGGCGTGGTTTTGCAAAAATTGCGTACGGTTTCGTTGCATTTTTAAACAGCGGTGGAAGAGCTAGTTTTGTCTCCGAAATGTGTCACTAAAAGTGGGAAATTTGACATTTTCATATGTGTGTTTTAATGAAGGGCACCGACGGCAGTTAAATAAAAAGGCACGGCAATTTATTGCCGTGAAATATTCATTATTTTGAGGGCATCGCGGCAATAGCACAGGGCACCGACGGTTATTTCGAGGCCTGGGAGTGATTTAATGGAGCCCTATGATCAGGGGTAATGATAGTGTAGGTGCCTCGATGGGGGTTTCCCCTGAAAAGTGCGCAGTATAAATACATATCATTTTATCAAACTCACAGCCATCTAAGTATTCTTGTCCGTACACATCTCGCTCCTCTTTAGGTAGCCTGTCCCACATTTTCTCAACAAAAGGAATCAAGACGTCTTCCGAGAAGATATTTGTTTTGAAGTAACCAGGCTCTAGGATGTGCACTGACACACCAAACGGTTGGGAACTCAAACTGTGGCAAGAGAAAAACACAGAAATGCAAAATAAGCAAAACAAAAAAATGCCTTTTCACCTTAATAGACTGCCGAAGTGAATACGTCATTTTTTGTTAGTTGCCTAGGCAATGGCTCTACACTAAACATCACTGAACCATGTCTCTGTGCTTTTGTAATGGCACTTTTTCCAATGGCCATGATGTTTAGAGCCAATTACCACAGTTAAACTTGGGTCATTACGATTTTTCTGTCATCCCCAGTTGGGTTGTTTCATTTCAATGGTGATTGGGCACCGTACCAGATGTTGCATTTGTTACTTCACCTTAGTAGTTGAATGTCCTCTTTACACAAGTTGCTTACTCCATTGTTTTTAGTTTTTTTTTTTTTTTTTTTTTTTTTTTAAGTAAATTGATTGATCTGAAACCAACAGCGGTGAACCGCCACTTACAGGCATCTGAGCTATACATAAATCATAATTGTTAAAAACAAGTTTTAAAAATTGGAATCAAAATGTATGAAATATTTACAATTCAAATTTCAATTATAATTATACGAAGAATTTCAAACAATTAGAAACAAATGTACATTTAACAACTTGCATGTACAGTGAGTACATATATTTCATGAATTTCAAACTTGACATTATTAAGCTAAATGATCACATGATAAAGCTTTGTATACTTGACTACGGAAACAAATAAGCGATGGAGCTCCAAACACATTGCATCTTTCATGAAGTCGGTTGTAGGCAGACAAAATTCTTGAGATAAACCCTCGTTTAGTCACCTCAACCCGACTCCATGGAACATGCAAAATGTGTTTAGCAGAAGACCTAGTACTGTACGACTGTTAGGGACATGCAAAGCAAATGGGTTGACATCTGTTAGACTGAAGTAGTCATTAACAGTTCTCCTATGTTGAAGTGTGGAAAAATTGAAACCTTCACAGAGCTGAATGTAAGTAGGATTGTCAGGATATTGTACAAGTTGGTCAGTATTACGAAGGGATCTAAACATGAAAAACAGATAACGCCCTTGTTTGTATGTATACATACAAAGTTTACGTGTGAATGATACATTTCAGCAATATACTTTTTTAAAAACATGCTAAATTGTACATTTTAGGATGTAAAACTCGTGTGGGACTCGAGCCCACAACTTCCTTCATACTAGCCAGCCTGGGTGTTCTGGCCCCTAATGGCGTGCTCGACTGTCCTACAGTGGGCGACTGGAATTTTGTGAAATACATGTCAAGTGATTATTGTGTTGGTCCATACGATGTTAAATTGATATGATTTGCATGTAAACGACACAATATGCTCTATACACTAAGGTTTTTCCCCCGATAACACGCTAAAAAGGCATAGCGTGCTTGGGTGGGATTCAAACCAATGACATCGTGCATGAATAATACGCAGACATCATAATCGCTTGAGCATTACAGTCAGTGTACAAATACTCACCGCAATGCATCCGAGAAAGCCTCCACACCAATTTTTGAAATAGAGTATCCACCACTCATTACCGGTAGTACAGCTGTGGCGCTGGAGAGGTTGATGATACGACCTCTCGCTTGTCTGATCAGGGGAAAGAACACATTGGTGACTTGAATTGTCCCCATGAGGTTGACATCAAGAATGCTTTGAATCTCATCTCGTTTCAGCCAGTGATAAGGAACAGGTTTCCCTGTCACTCCTGCGTTATTCACTAGACCCCACAGACCTGCAATGTTTTGTAAGAAGAAAAATGAAAATGTCTATCTTTAAGGTGTTGAAATGAATTGCAAAGGAATTTAAATATCGGACTCTTGTAAGGTCCATGTCTCGTTGAAAGAAAGAGGAAAATTTTTATCTGTAAGATGTAGTAATGTAGGTAAGGATTGCAAAGAAATGTCAAAGACCCCGTTCTCACTACAGAAATCACTTCGTTCGACGATGATTCGATGAAGAGTTTTCCTGACGTGAAGAATGATTAGAATCGCTTCATTCGATGAAGCAAATAGCTTCACTCGACGAAGACATCGCTTCATTCGATGAAGCAAATTTGTAATGAGAACGCTCCTTTCGTTCGATGAAGCAATTTGTCAGGCCTGGTTGCACAAGCGTGTTGTGTGTCAAGCGCCGAGCAAGCGTTGACGTGCCACTGGAAAATCACACAGCGCGTCTAATAATAATAATAATAATAGCAAAGCACTTATTAGGCGCACAATATCTGGAGGCCATTCAAAGGCGCCAGGTCAAGAAAGAAAGTCACTAATTGTTGTGAAAAGCCTGGTGAAAAAGAAATGTCTTTAAATGACGTTTAAAGACAGAAATATCATGTGTGGCTCTCAGCTCATTTGGCAAAGAATTCCAAAGACGGGGTGCATAACTAGAAAATGCCCTATCCCCATAGGTTACCAGACGGGTTCTAGGGACATAGAGCGTGTTACCTGTTGACCTGAGACTCGGTCTCATTGTGCGGACTTGTAGCAAGTCTTGAATGTAAGATGGTGCATATCCATGAAGGGCTTTAAATGTCAACAATGCAACTTTAAATTGAATCCTGTACCTAATGGGTAGCCAATGAAGTTTGAACAGAATGGGAGTTATGTGATCTGAAATCCTTGAGCGTGTGAGTAATCGAGCGGCAGAATTCTGTACAGATTGGAGACATTTTAGTGTACTTTGTGGAAGACCCATGAGTAAACTATTACAGAAGTCAAGCCTAGATGAAATGAAGGCATGTATGATCTGTTCAGCAGCAGACGACGTTATGAGCGTCCTGACAGCTGCAATGCGACGAAGATGCATGTAGGAGGATTGACAGACAGAGGAAACATGTTGGTTGAAGTTCATGATGCTGTCAAAAATGACACCAAGATTGCGTGCTTCGGTGCAAGCTGTAACCCGGACATCACCTATATGAATATCAGACAAGTTGATTTGGTTTTTCAGTTGTTTAGAACAAATTAAAAGTACCTGGGTTTTGTGCGCATTAAATTTAAGAAAGTTTGCAGCCATCCAGTGTTGAATGTCACGAATACAGATTTCTAACTTTTCCTGCGTGTTTGTGTCATCACCAGGGATACTAGGAAAAAATGTTGCGTATAATTGTGTGTCGTCTGCGTAGAAGTGATGCTGAATTCGATGGAGCCGCGCAATCTGTCCTAAAGGAGATGTATAAAGTGTGAACAAAAGAGGCCCAAGGACTGAGCCTTGTGGAACACCACAGACAAGATTAGTATTGTCAGATTGAGTCCCTAAGACACGGACAGCTTGTAACCGATGTTGTAGGTATGACTTAAACCAAGCAAGTGCTGTGCCTTGAATCCCGAATCTATGTTGTAGTCTACTGAGAAGGACATTGTGGTCTATGGTGTCGAAGGCCGCCGAGAGGTCGAGCAAGATTAAAATTACAGCTTTCTTTTGGTCAACAGCCAACATGACGTCATTATGGACTCTGACTAGCGCAGTTTCCACACTGTGGAATTTAGTGTAGGCAGATTGCATTTCCTCTCGTAATGAATGTTGGGCAAGGTGGGTATTTAGTCTTGCTGCGACGACCTTCTCGACCATCTTCGACAGAAATGACAAATTGGATATGGGCCGATAATTCCTAAGATCATTCGGCTCCAGGGACCGTTTCTTAATTACTGGCGTGATAAGTGCTTTCTTTAAAGAATTTGGAACACGGCCAGAAGAAAGTGACACATTGATAATTTTCATGACCGGTTCGATGAGAACATCTGCATTTTCCTTAACCATCTTAGTCGGAATGGGGTCTAAGGAGCAGGTCTTAGCCGGGGAAGATTTTATGATCTTAATCACTTCAAACTTAGAAACTGATGCAAATTCCGTTAACGGTGTGGCTTGAAACTCAGTCACTGGTGGGGTGGCATCAGGGACACTATTTCTCGACAAGTCGTTTCTGATTTCATAAATCTTTGCTTCAAAGAAATCGGAGAACTCTGATACCACCTCATCCAGGGATGAATAGGATGATGGAAGAGTCATTTCCACCTTCCTATGCATCAAATGGTTGATAACCCGGTATAAAGACCTTTGGTCACCTTCACAATCGCTGATTTTATCTAGATAAAATCGAGACTTATATTCATCAAATTTACTCTGCACTACGTCTCTTTGTGATTTAAATAATTGTCGATGAACATGGAGTTTTGTTTTACGCCAACGTCGCTCGAGTTGGCGCCGTTTACGTTTGGCTGAGGCAATGTCATTATTGTACCACGGAACCTTGACCTTGTCGACAGCAACACAAGTTTTTAACGGAGCATGAGTATCCAACAGATGGCTCAAGACGGTGTTGTACTGATTTAACAAAGTGTCCAAGTCATCAGAAGGATTAGTTACTAGTGTTGACGAAGCAATGTCTTGCTTGAGTGCTCTGGCATCTATGTTCTTCAACTTTCGGAAGGTAACTTGACGCTTCACTTGTTTTGGCTTTTCAAGGTTGAATTGGCAGTGAATGGCGCAGTGATCTGAGATAAAGTCACCGGTGGCAACTGAATGGATAGTGGTGTCTGAATGACGCGTTAGCACCAAATCAATAGTGCTACCAGAAGTGTGCGTTTCCGCGGTCACTCGTTGTCTCATGCCATACTGCTGGACGAGTTCATTGAATTGTCGATCCTCATTGTTCCCAGATCCAAAGTGAATGTTGAAGTCCCCCAGGATTAGAAGTTCACCATTGAACAATGCTTGGCGTTCCAACAAACCGGTGAACTCCTCAATGAACAAACTGAAAGGACCATACAGCTTCCTAGACGGGGGTGGTCGATACAGAACGATGATTCGGAAGTGTTTAGCGTTGCCATGGCTATATACTAGGTCAGCTTCCATGAATTCAAAACAAGATGGCGACTGGTCGTTCTGAGGCTGAGGTTTAACTTCAGTCATAAGTAAGCTTCTTTTGTGAAGTATACCAACCCCTCCCCCGCGTCTGCCTTTCCTCGGCACATGAATTAACTTGTATCCCCGTGGAGTGATATTGGCCGTGCTTTGGTCATGATTCGACTTGAACCACGTTTCAGTTAGTGCCATCATATCGATGTCGTGATCAGAGATATAATCCTTTATCATTTCGGATTTATTGCAAGCAGACTGACAATTAATCAATCCAAGTGTCAACATCTTTTTCGCATGACGATCATGACTAATCGTCCTCCATTTTCCACCTCGACAGCCCCTATGAGAATGACCGTGTCGTTTGATTATTCCAAGGGATTTCAATTCCTGATAAACCTCACTTGGTAGACGAGTACCTTGGCATGACGAACTATCCTTGATGTATATCAGATCCCCACTGGTGTAACACAATGTTCCCTGTTCATACATGGTGACCATGTAGATTGTGATCCATACCAGTAGACTGCAGGGTAGACGTGCCATGGTTATAGTACCGACGATTCCGTTGACATATTAGCCCTCAAATGTCGCAGATTTAACAAACTTCAGAATATCGTACAAATGCAGAGTAGTTTACAAACGTTCCAGTTGCTTTAAGTTGCTTTAATTTCTAGACGCACGATGCGCATGTACAACCTCATCCTGAGATATCAGGGAATTTCCACTCTGCAAAGCGACGTAACAATACCCTGAGGAAACACACGCAAATCTGTGGAGTGAGCCGGCTGTTGTCTTGAGCCAACTCACGCCCGAGTCATTTTGATGTAATTTAATCAATTCGGTCATGTTATGCCGAAAAGAAACGATTTCTATACTTTCCAGAAATTGTATTGGGTTCCGTTCCTTATGACTGTCCCATTCCTACCAAACTTTCAAACAACGATCTTAATTTACTCCGCAGTTTTTCAAATTAATAACAAGGATGCATGCTGACGAATGTAATGGAACGGATTCCCCAGTATGCTTTAAATAGCAGCCAATCCCCGACGCGGACAACGGCCAGCATTACCGAGTACATGTATCACATGCATGCACGGTGTTTACAATTTGCGTGCGTTACATTTGAATGCCTGCAATCATGCTGCAATGCACTGCCAAGCGTCCCGATTGGTCCAGCAGAGGCGACAAGATTTCTGTCGCTAGTCCCACCGCGAAATGGGGCCTTTTTCAACAGGGCCACTGTACGCAGGAGTTAGGGAGTGCGTTAAAGGGGCACTGTTGCAAGAGGATTGTACAACCTCCCACAGCTTCATTTGATCTTTGTTAGCGGTCGCTTATAATGTGTACGGTACCGCTCTTCATTCGATCTTCTCTCGATCTTCGTTAAGTGATATGTGAACGCACGCTTCATTAACTAACGATTTTTAACTAATCTTCGTCGATCAAAGCGATTTCTCTAGTCATTGTTGTACAAGGTCTACAATTTAAATATCGGTCACTCGACCCCAAAGACCTGCAACGTTTTGTTGGAGAAGAAAGAAATACATGCAAAGAAATGTAGGCAAATATTGGCTGGTCCGGGTGATCAGATTGGTCTTTTGAATGGATTTTGTTTCAAATTAAATTTCTGTTATAATGCTTTCTTAAATTCATTCTTATGTAATAATTACTTTTCAATGTTGGTGGTTTAATCCAGTTAAGTGTGGACATTTTTAATATAAACTTTTGTTGTAGTTCGATCCACTTTCTCATCCATTTTCTCTGTGTGAACGCATATTGAATCAGTGCAGAATTCTTGAAGGATTTGCAAATCTGTTAAATATTTTATTTACACACACTATGGCTCAGATGAAGTCATTTCTTGTGCCTACCTCTCCCTCCTAAGATTGTCACCACTTCATCACGAGCCCGTAGAATGCTCTGTGTATCAGTCACATCCATGAGAATGGCCGTCACTGACCCCTTGGGGGTGCCAGACTCGATGGCTTCCATACCGCGTTTGGTAAGAAACGCAGCAATCACGTGACACCGCCGTTTCTGGCCTAGGTATCGCGCAAGAATGTTTCCAAAGCCCGAATCGCAACCAGTGATTAAAACGTAACGGCCAGTCATGTCCAGGTAGAATTGGTCCAGTAGGTATTGGACCAATACAGCAATGACCACAATGGCGCCACCAACGCCAATGACCAAATAACAGACCATACTGGAGTATTCCAATGAAACTGTGTCGCCGCCAAAACAAATTGCTGCAACAAATTGATAGGAAAATTAGTTTGGTTGTTTCATTTCAATGGTGATCAGGCACCATACACATGTTGCGTTTGACAGTTGTGCTGCCCTACAACACCCAGAGAAAAATTGGGTCCATAGGGAAAACCTGAGGGATTATACCACTGTGCCTTATAGTGATGTCCCCTAACTTGGCGCACTTCGACAACTCACTGGAAATCCATTCACATTGCACCAAAATCCATCAGCATATGGTTCAGGCTTTTATATCCCTTCCAGAAATTCACTTATTTTGGCCAAGTACAAATAATTCAAATAATGGAAAAACTGCGACCGATGCCGCAAAAGTTTACTCACGGGAAATCGTCCGAGTGTGCCCTAACGTGGAGCAGTGAACGCTGATTAGCTGAAATGTTGAGAACCATGATACAGTGGTCGGTGACGACCATTTGCATGCACGCACCGTGCATACAGAACACAACGCTGATAGACACAATTTTATTCACGTGAAATGTCTATTACAGGCTCTCGTGTATGACGTCATGTCAACCGGAAACGATCGGCGCTACCTTCAAATTCTGGTGAATTTCTCGTAAATGAATGATTCTTCTCCGTATTTTAGTTTTAGAATTTACGAGTGATAAATGCCCAGTCAGTCTTAAACAATGCCATGGTCAGCGCGTATGGAACACACACACGCACACACACAAACTGCACGCTCCCGAAAGCAAATTGTGACAAGTACCCGATCGTGTGCGTGCGCATACAACACGCTTGAATTACATGTAAATAACAAAAACAACTCGACGCACAGCTAGCAGTTCATACGAACGCGGTAGAAAGTGAATTCATGCAAAACATGGCAAAAAGTAGGTTATTTGGCCAGTCTTAAACAATCCGTTTAAAACCAGCTAGGGTCCTGGACGCTGATAATGGCCCTCGCCTAGCCTGGCGGCTTAGGCTATTATCAGTGCCCAGGACCCTAGACGGGCCAAACCTACTTTTAATCCCTAACTCAATTATTATTTATTCGGCATTCTTCAGACAATAACAAGTACACTGAGATCACTAACAAAACACAACAGGCCTGTAGCAATGCCAGGAAATAAAAAAAGGTAACTTAATAACTGACCTGTATGTAGGCCTTTTTTCCCGAAGCTATAGACTATATACATGTACAAACAGGTAATAAATAGAGATTTAATTTTTTTTAAAATTAACTAAATGGCAAGTAAATGTAAAGGTTTTAAACAGTACACAGTGCACTATATACACACTTCTATTACACTAGTCTTACTGAACAGTTGAAGATACTATACGGTAGTAAACACAGGTTAATATACCAGTACATGTATGTACATGTAACTTTGCTAGGCCAGTATACAACTGCAAACTCCACACAATGTTCATGTAGTTTGCAGGTGTATGGGTTCAAAGGTCATGTGGCATTACAAAATAAAATTGTTTCTGAATAAAGTTCTGAACCTGAAATGCCTCACAAAACCAACGAAAATATTGTCAATTTGTTTTTTAAAGAAATTGACGTAACATTTGACTGGCTTGACTGATTTTGATGCAATAAAGACTATTTTTCATGTAAGAAGATTCTTCTGGATTCTGAGGTTGCCTGGTTTGGCCTTTTTTGAGATACCATTTATTGATGTTTCCTGATCCATTCCATTCCTTAAGCAAATCCAACATCTACCTTGGGAGACCACGCCCATCCTTAAAGACGACCCAGTATGTCGGATGCCCAGCTTATATTTCATCCTCTCGCATCTCATTTCTTGATGTTTGATTTTCTGCTGGAGGAATGGAAAAAAAAACATCTACCTTGGGAGACCACGTCCATTCTTAGAGACCAGGCCCGTCTTTAGAGACCACGCCCATTCTTAAAAACATGCCTGTATTTCGGATGCCCAGCTTATATTTTATCCTCTCCCATCTCATCTATTTCTCCTTCAGTAAATCCAACATCTACCTTGGGAGACCACGCCAATCCTTAGAGACCACACCCATTCTAACAGACCACACCTATATTTCATCCTCTCCCATCTCATTTATTTGTCTTTCTTCCATTCCTCCTACAGCAAATCCAACATCTACCTTGGGAGACCACGCCCATTCTTAGAGACACTCCCGTATGTCGGATGCCAAGCCTATATTTCATCTTGTCTCATCTCAAGGCACAAGACTCAGCCTCGTCTGAGGGCGTTGACCCTTCTAATGCCTTCTTTGTTCTCAATCCATCCAATGATCTTACCAACACACAGAAGACATTCCAGAAATGGTTTGAAAGGTGAGGTTCAATTTCACATTGAAAAAGATTGAATATTTTTCTCTTGCAATCAGTAAAAAGGCTCAATGTCGACATCCTTTAATTTTTGTTCCATAACATCCCTCTGGCGGACTGTTTAACCGGTATTTCATTCAAAGCTCAAACTGACAAAGTTAAAATTGTGATGGTACCGTGTCCGGGTGGTTTTGGGTCATCGGCCTGCAACATCGAGTTGAAAACTTGGTGTTGTGGGTTCAATACTCGGCTGTGGTACCTGTGCCCCTGAGCAAGGCATTTTGTTTTAATATTCAGTTGCTTTATCCTCTGGAAGAAATTTGCTGTTAATCGGTGTGTTGTGTGACAAAATCCCAGAGCAGTTTTTCATAAAGTGAAAAGGGATTACCTCACACTGCAGTATTGTGAGGTGACGCATGTCAAAATTTGCACATAGGACGTGTACGAAGGTGTCACCACCTTGACGTACCACCGTTCTACTAACAGAGGATTAATACACCAAATTCGCATGATACATCTTGCACAGCGACTGTAGCGATCTCACAGAAAATAAATAATTTCTAACATTCTTTAAAAGCCGCCCAAAATTGTCAGCATTTTTACAATCGTACAGAGAGTAGTATTTTTCAAGACCCCCTCCCTTCCCCCAGAAAAATACTGTAGTATTTAACATTTTTGTGTCAGTACCACAAAATGTCAACATTTAACGGCACATGTAAAGTCATACGTGACCTTTGACCCCTCTCCCCCTCTCTCTCTCTCCTCGTTGTATGCTTCGTAAGCTTTGTACAACGGTGAAAATGTTGTCAATTAATATGCTATTTAATTTATTTTCATTGTATTTGCAGAGATAACAGCTGGAAGGGTGTTGTGGCCAGACCTCCTACTAAGGATGAATACAAGGCAGCATTGACTGACCATCAGCTCTTTGTGTGAGTCTTTGTAGTTAGTTGGCTCCTTAAGTAATTTGTCTTTGATAAGGAAATGTGATTTAGCTTGCATTGGGCAGAATGAGTATCAATTCCTTCGTCAGTTGCGGTACCCGGTGCTAAACGATTCCAACCGGCTGTTCAACACCGGTCAGCACAGTGGTCAAGTGTTAAGACATCTGCCTAGTGTGCAGAAGGTTGTGCGTTTGAGTCCCACCCGAGCACATGATGAAGTTTTTCTCAGTGTCTTGGAAAAGTACAGAGTATACAGTGCTAACCAGGTTGTATCGGGTAGGGCAAAACAAATCCTTTATGTCATTGAGATTGTAAACTATGGCTTAGTGTGGCTGCATCCTGGCTTGATCTGCATCAATGTTTTTATAGAACGTGCAAAGTCTTGACGGTGTTTGGATTATCAAGCCCAGGTTTTAGTAGAATCACGTTAATTTTAAAGCATCTTCATCAGCTGTAAAGTCGTTTATGCCATCAACCATCTTGAGATGATGGAGTTTTAGAAGTGGAAGGGGAAACCCCTAGAGAAATAGACCGTATTCCTGAACGGGTGAGGACGCAACTTCTGGGGGTGACTTGGGAAAAGTCGCGTAGTGCGGGAAGGCACGGGAGAGCCGTGTCGCGGGCACAGATTTCCATTAAAAGCTAGATAAGAAACGACTGAGTAATTGAATGGCACATCCGTCACCATAACTGGTTAGGGTAGGTTTGGAACACGCGTGTTCGAACATAACACACGCGATGGGCGCGGGCCACTTGACAGCGCCCTCACGCATTCAAGAATAGTCTATTTCACCCTAAGTATTTGCACGCCCCACGCGTCACTCGCGCTGAAGGAGACAACAAATCTTAGTCTTGGGCAAGCCTATGATTCATTAAGATTGTTTACGTTGTTGCCAATTGTGACAGTATGTCCTAGGCTTAATGGATGTGAGTTTTTGACATACAACGCCTGACATGCCAAGCAACGAGCCTTCTCATTGGCTGTAGCAGTGGGATGATTTGACCAATGAAATCAATCAATCAATCAATCAATCAATCAATCAATCATGTCTCATTTGTAGTTTCTGTGGCCATGGTAATGGACGTGAGTTCCTGACTGGTGATGACATACAACGCCTGACATGCCGAGCAACGAGCCTTCTGATTGGTTGTAGCAGTGGCCGTCTCCAAGTTACCGGAATGCAAGAGGCTTGTGGAATGGTCCTCAACTATCTTGTTGCTGAATGGTAACGATATTGTTTTGACTCTCATTTTAAAAGAAAGTCATCCAAAGTGATAGTGAAATCTGAATAAGTCAAACTCATTGTAACTCAACATTTCTGTTAATAAGGGGCCGTCCAAAGTTGTCAACATTTTTACAGTTCTACAGAACGTAGTATTTTTCAAGACAAACCCCCCCCCCCCCCCCCACCCCCTGAAATTATCAAAAATTTTGTGTCACTACCATGAAGTGGCAACATTTTACAGTGCATGTAAAGTCATACGTAACCCTCGACCCCCTCCTCGCCCTCTTCCTATGCTTTGGAAAATCGTAAAAATGTTGACAACTTTGGATGGGCTTTAATTCAAACAAGAAATAATTCCCATCAAATGGCAGATTTACCCCAAACTTCTACTCAACTCAAAAATTCAGCTTATTTCAGTGAGGTTTGACTGTAAACCCCTCAAAGTTTGGGAATTTGTTTTTTGGTGACCTGGGCCAATTCCATAAAGTTGTTTTGCAGAAAATTATACATTTTTACAAAGCAAAGAAATTTTGTATTGAGCATTTTTTTTCACTAAACAACTTTATGAAATTGGCACTTGTTCATTATCATGTTGCATATCGCAGGGACTCTGTTGTGAATGTGGGTGGGTCGAAAACAGAATGGATCAATACACATCCCATTACATGTAACCAACACTCGGTAACAAGGAATTACCAAGACATACATGTAATGGCAACATTTTGTGCTGTATACAGTAACAACGATAAGATATGATTGGAGGGATACACTTTATTATTGCTACGATTTGTTTGTTCCATTCAGCCCCTGTATCGTTGCCAATCTGTGGGACGTGACTGATCGAGACATTGACCGCTTCCTAGAGCAACTACTGAGATCATGGCTTACAGAGGGAGGAAGTTTGTTAGATTACATGGCCAAAGCCAGGCAGTCATGCAAGTTACAGTATTTGATTGGGTGCTCCCCGGTAGTGTACGGCCTCCCTGTGTGTTTGAAACGGAAGTAAAGTGATGACTAACATTCCATCTCTGTGAGCTAGTACCGTGACTTTGGTAATTCCATTTTTTTTAAATATAAAAGCTTTATTGAAATTTGACAGTTCTAATGAAACTTTGATTTTGTTTTCCTAAATCTAATAACATTTCTGCTCAGCAAAAGAGTTGTTTTTTAATAAATAAAATTCTACATTGATTTAATGCTCGGCAGAAGTTGTGTTAGCAGTAAATTCTTCAAACCAGTATTTTAAGGTCATTTTGCCATACTTTAAATATGCTAATTTAATGTATAGAAATTCCATGGATGTCTGAGTGTAATACACATTTAATTGCCGATAAAATCACAAGTCTGTCACAAGTCCAGTAACAAGAAGCAAAGGATGAACATGCACACAAGAATGCCTTTGTTGGAGTTCATTTGAATAGCTTGTGACTTGAATAGCCAGGGACTTGTGGTGGACTTGAGAAGGCTTGTACGGACTTGTGATGGACTCGACTACAACCCTGGCACGCATCCTGTTTTGCATAAATTTGGTTAGGTAATGATGCCAAAGGTCACAAAATTCAAAGATGATGATGCGTGCGCATAACGCCAGGCATGTTTTGATTTGTTGTGACGTCAAAGGGCATATCGTCTATAGCTGAAGGTGGTTTAAGAAAAATAGTTTGATTGCACACATTTTTTTTAGCATTCACTTTAAATGTTTTCTGAAGCATTGCTGCATCTATGTAGCTGAAATTTCTGCAGGCTAGTTTACCAACATTCTTCTTTAGATATGTTATGCCCTTATTCCAGGAATCCAGAAAACATTTCATCTTGCAAATGATATATTGGGCTTATCTAGAACTGGCACCAATGCCATTCCAATTAGCATCGCACTTAAGAACTTAAGTAGATTTTTCAATGTCTTTTCAAAGTGATTGTTACATTCACTTCTGTTGTACAAGAGCAAATTCAACTCTGAAGATGTAATTAGGAGTGTAAACTTAGTGGTAAAAATAGGCTTAATTGTGACACAATTTGCTACATTTTACAAAGTCCTGTGTAGTATGAGTTGAATTCCATATCTGGCAACTTAGGATTTGTCTTGTTATGACCTATAAACCATGCAAAAATGGTAATAATAATAATAATGAATATTTGTAATGCGCCGGTATCCATCAAAAAGATGCTCAGAGGCACTAGTTGATAAAAACAAGGAATTAGGAAGGCAACATGTCAATAATTTACTTGGGAAAAAACTTGAAATTTTTGGAACTTGTCCCATAGGTTTTGCGCATGGAGTTCCAGGCAGTGACCGGGTGTAGTATTCTGTACGGTGTATATGATGATATAAAATTTATGATGGACCTGGCTAGGTGCATCTGAGATAATCCCTGTGTAAGAAATGTATAAAATAAGTTTGAGTTAATTGCCATTATTATTTAATAATACAAAATGTATGTTGTGTGAAGATTGTTGTCTTGGTTTCAGTTGGTTTAATAAAAAGAGAACTCGGAAAGAAAAAATAACTATACAGTAAATTCTCATCGTAGCGCTCTTCAAGAATTCATTGGACCGTCTGAACTGTGTAAAGCATCAACGTTGTAATTCAGCCTTTTGTATCAATCAAACACTGCCTGCAAAAGAACTGGGGCCAATTTCATGGCGCTGCTGAGCACATCAAATTTACTTGGCACAGAATTTATTTGCTTTATAAGAATTGGTTACCACCAGCCGAAATTGTATATCAAATTGTGTTTTTAAAAACAGCAGTAGAATATCTTTAAATACACATCGCATACAATTTTGGTTGTCAACCCATTTTTGCAAAATAAAGCAAATAAATCCTTAGCGCCATGAAATTGGCCCCTGGTTTTAAAATCACCATTTGTCTGCCAAGTATTTTGTCTTGAATTGTTAATAAAGAATAAAACAAATTGTTTTTTTTCCTTGGTGCAATTTCTGAAGCGCTGGTGGGACATTCAGACAGTGTCGCGAGACCAAAGAGGATTCACGTTTTGTGGTCGCTGTGACGTATTGCATACCGGAGCGTTTAGACACGACCAAGTTATAATGGAAACTGTCTCAGGTCACGGAGCTGGATCCTGCTGTTTAGCGGGTAGGCTAGGCCTAAGTTTTGTATGAACGCGAACAACGAATGAACCCTCGACGTACGTGGGTTGTCCACTCTCCCAACCTATTTGCGACATTTACACAATTTTCCTGCAACTTCTTTATCCTTTGCCGCAACTTTTGCCCACTTTTCCCGCGACTTCTACTTCCCGCGACTTTTGCAACGACGTTTTGCTGGGACTTTTTCCGGACTTTTTCCTGACATTTGACGCGACTTTTGCCTGCACTTGTGCCGACACTTTTGCCAGGACTTTGCCGGCACTCTTTTCCAAAGCTCGTACTGACTTTTGCCACGCGCGACGTTTGCCGACATGCGGACACCTTTGCTTAGACTTTCGCCTGTACGCTATTAACGAGACCTTTGACACCATTTGCCTCGACCTCTGCCGCACGCGCAACTTTTGCCAGGACTTTTGCCAAGACTTTTAACTTTTTAAGCAATGCATCGTTCCGAGATTGCCCAATTAACCCCGCCTACTTAGGTACTGTTGCTACGCCTCACAAGCCATCGCAAAAATGGCGACACACAATGAAGACTGGCTGGAAACCACAGATTCGAAGTTGGAGAAATAGAGCTTCTGCACCGGCGGCCATGACAGGGGGCAGGTTTTCTTATTTAAATGTGCAACAATAGAACCACAAAGCACGTACGCATGCATGAACACGGTGACAATGTGACTGCCCCCTGTGATGGTCGCCGTGCAAAGGCTCTATATCAAAGGTATTTATGTTTCAGGATCGACAGTTATCTTAGCACACACTGAGTAAAGGACCAGTAATACAGGGATATGTCTCTGGCCGTATATCTAATTCATCATGGGTTTCCTCACGCTTGCCGCGCGAGCGACAGTGGAATGGGCACTATTGAGGAATCCTTGGTTTCAGTACCAGAAATAAATAATAATAATAATAATAATAATAATAGTATTCATAAAATATGCGCTTTCTTACCAGGGTTGTATATAGATTCAGAAGCAAATGATGAACATATACGCACAAAGGAATGCCTTTGTTGGAGTTCATTTGAATAGCTATATTGTGACTTGAATTAAGACCCGTACTTGTGGTGAACTTGTGAATGATTAATTGTGATGGACTCGACGACAACCCTGTTTCTTACCTTTGAACAGCGAATAGCCCGACATTGAAACCAACATTCCTTAGAACCGCAGCAAGGATGAAGCAGTGCGGCCGAGCACCGCTTAAAGGAGTGTGACCAGATCACTTTTTTTTACCCATAACTCCCCGGGACTTACCTTATGGGTCATGAGATTTTTATATCATAACATCCGTTATATTTTTCTGATTACGAAACTGAAACTCCCGCGCTTCTAGGCCGCATATTTCCGAGGATATCGTCGAAAATCCACCGATTATTTGTAAACTAATTTTCCAGTATCAACGTTTATCCGCTGAAAGCATACTCGATAGTTTTGTTCAATTTGTTACTGGAAATTGCGAATGTTTTCGGGTTTTTGGGACATGGGAGGTGTGTATGGGAGTTACTTGATAATATTGGTAAGTTACATCGAAAACTATTTTCCAGAAACTCTGGTCACGCTCCTTTAATACAAGCAAGTGTTTTTGTTTGACCTGTGTGGCCGCTGTCTGCGTAGCTCTGTTGTGATTGGTAATAAATGGGCACGTGGGTTCGGTTTGATTGACAGGTCGGAACTATACATTTTGAGTACTAATTTAAGTTTTAAAAATAAATCATATATTGTTGCCAAAGTTACTGCGTCTATACTCTATACACTAAAACCAGTGACGGTGTTTTCCTGCATGCGCTTCAGCAACTGGGCCCGGCCAAGTTTCAAGGGCCCCTGAAAGTCGCGTAATTTTTTATGCTAATAGTAGTACAAATAATGCATATTCATGAGCAAACTTGTGATGTCACATTGGGAAAATCACACTCGACTGAGCATGCAAAAAAGATTCCACTATTTTCTCCAACTTTCTGAAACTTTTGTAACATGATTTTGATTTGAAGTTAATTGTATGGCATCTTCGGCAACTAAGGCCCTTTATGCCATCAACTATACGGTTTTAGCTTTAACTATACATGACTATACATGACTATGTATTATCAACTTGAGATGACGAAGAAGGAATTGCAGTTTTAGAAGTGGGAAGAAAGCCCCTAGAGAAATCCCCCGGGGGTAACCCACGCGGTCAAGTAGGGACTGCAAACTTGTCTGTTGTAAGCCAAGGAAAATGGGGGTGGTATTAAACTGCAGCAGTTTGTCATGATTACAGTTTGAAGTAGGCCTAGCTATATATGCCCTATTATGTTTTTCCTTTACGTTTCTCTTAATTGTGTGTTCCTGAAGTGATGTGCCCCAAACAGCATCCTCTGAACTCTGAGTTTCTATTAAGAAATTGAGAAACGCTACATTTTATCCATCTTACACTAAAAATGAACAGCAGTGTCATCATAAACAAAGTAGGATAATTTAGCATTTTAGATTACATGACGCGAATGTTTAGACCCATTACCCCGGCACATGACGTCACACTTTACCATTGAAGCTGAGCGAATCACTGCTACGTCAGAAACATGTTCTTGATTGTGGTCACGAAAACGTCGCCTAGACAAAGCTTGCCAAGCGAAAACATGGTCGAGATAAAAATAGGTTTGGAGCGTCCAGCGTAAGCTCTTTTTCCAGGAGCTCATGAATAAACATTATTTCCAGGTACGTTTCGTTGTTTCTGAGTATGTTTTAGTCTGGTCAGCGGACACGAGTTATAACTTTATAAACGCAACGGATAGGTACGTAGAGGACCAGACTTGTGATAGAACAAACCCGATTTAAGACCTTCGCTAATTGGTCGAAACTGGGAAATAAAAAATTAATAGTTAGTTTGGACCAATAGAAATCAGCGTAATATATTACACGTTGAAACGTCACAGGCGGAAGTCAGTCGGGCTATGGCAGTAAAAATGTTTTTCTGCGAAAAGGATGAAATTTTGTGGAACTGTAGTAAATACTGTGGCGGTAGACACTCATTCATGAATTTCATTCATTTGGAAGAAGCCATCCGCATCGTATAGGAGATAGGTAAATATCCTTTAATTGTGTTTTTTGTTGTCAGTGCACGAACTTTTCACGAGGGTTTGACTAAGTTTGAGTTGAGACATGTGATGAGCAGCCAGCGGCATGCAGCAGCTAGCACTTAGCAGTGAAGTGCAAAGGGCGGTCCTAGCCCTGGGGGAGGAAAATCAAAAGTTTAATTTCGAGGGTATTTTTTTCGTATACATTGAACAAAGATTTAAAGGAAATTACCTCCTGGAATCAACAGATAATCTTATTTTAAGATATACGCACTTTTGTCGCAAATGTTGCTTTTCTGTAGAAAAATCACATTTTCTCCTTCAAAAATTGCATTCAGTTATAGCCCCGCGAGCAGTGCTTCGGGTGGGGCAAACCTCAGCCCTGTCTTCTAATATACACCAAATCTGTGGCAAACTCACGCAAATGAAATTTGTCCCATGGGCATGGCTCTGATATTTGCTCAATAGGTGCACTCACCCCAGTTTATAAATATTCCGAAGAGTACGCATCGATCCGATGTCTAGTTTCGGTGAAATCGTGGGGAAAGTTTGAGACTTTCCGTGCGTGAAATTCCGACTTTCACCATGCGCGAGAGCGGAGAGGTCAACACTAGACTGGTTCCACATCCTCAATTTACTTCCCTTCGTCGTAAGATGAAGGGAAGTAAATATGAGGACAGCGAACCAGTCTAGGGCTGCTTTCGAGCGCTCGTCCCTGGTGCTCCCAGGTGGTGGAAACGTTACGTCACACACATGCTTACACACGCTTTCGGGCGAGCACCATGGAGCACCTGGTGCCGCGCTCGAAAGCAGCCTAGATTGTGTTGACCTCTCCGCTCTCGGGCATGGTGAAAGTCGAAATTTCATGCACGGAAAGTCTCAAACTTTCCCCACGATTTCACCGAAACTAGACATCGGATCGATGCGTACTCTTCGGAATATTTATAAACTGGGGTGAGTGCACCTATTGAGCAAATATCAGAGCCATGGGACAAATTTCATTTGCGTGAGTTTGCCACAGATTTGGTGTATATTAGAAGACGGGGCTGAGGTTTGCCCCACCCGAAGCACTGCTCGCGGGGCTAATTCAGTTAGTGCACAAGATAATCATTCCCGTGCGCGCATAGTGCCCCCTGTTGTCGCGCTTACGCACGGACCGCTCGCTCTGTAATCTTGTGCATTACTTTATGCAGTAATTTCATCATTTATTTATCTCAGAAATGCAACATTTGCGACAAAAGTGCAAGTGGGAAGTATATCTTTAAATTGGATGATCTGTTGATTCCAGGAGGTAATTTCCTTCAAATCTTTGGTTATTATGTATACGGAAAAAAATACCATTTCGAGTTGAACACGCTACAAACAAGTTCCAGCAGATTTCAAAAATAGTTTGGCTGTAAAAATTGATAGGCCTAGTCTAGAGCATTTGTATCCCCGCGAGCAGTGCTTCGGTTTTCGGAACCTCAGCCCTGTGTTCTGATATACACCAAATCTGTGGCAAACTCACGCAAATGAAATTTAGCCCACGGCTCTGATATTTGCTCAATAGGTGCACTCACCCCAGTTTATAAATATTCCGAAGAGTACGCATCGATCCGATGTCTAGTTTCGGTGAAATCGTGGGGACAGTTTGAGACCTTACTTGCCATCAAATTCACACTCTTTGACCAAAAATCAAATATGCGCATGCGCGAGGGCGGAGAGGTCAACATAATAGCGCCATCTCGCGACGGCGTCGTCACGTACCAGCTGCACAGCGGCTGTTTTATGAGAGAGCACATCGACTCTATCGCGCGGTACGTTCTATAGATCTACACGTACAGCGCGCGCTGCAGGCGATGCCATGCCGCCAAGCCAGACGTTTGATCATTTTTGACGAGTAAAAGAGGTATCCTCGATCCTCCATATTCTGGTTTTCGTGATATTCAGTAAAAAGGTTGCCGAATGGCCTCTCACTCTAGGTTTACGCACACTTTATATCTATTAAAAGGTATATATCTATTAAATCGTCCGTACTATTTTCAGGTAGATATCGAAGTTGTTCGACATCATATATTGCAAAGATAACTTTGATTTGCGACGTCTCTTGTACGCCACCATAGAGTCGATGTGCTCTCTCATAAAACAGCCGCTGTGCAGCTGGTACGTGACGACGCCGTCGCGAGATGGCGCTATTATGTTGACCTCTCCGCCCTCGCGCATGCGCATATTTGATTTTTGGTCAAAGAGTGTGAATTTGATGGCAAGTAAGGTCTCAAACTGTCCCCACGATTTCACCGAAACTAGACATCGGATCGATGCGTACTCTTCGGAATATTTATAAACTGGGGTGAGTGCACCTATTGAGCAAATATCAGAGCCGTGGGCTAAATTTCATTTGCGTGAGTTTGCCACAGATTTGGTGTATATCAGAACACAGGGCTGAGGTTCCGAAAACCGAAGCACTGCTCGCGGGGCTAGAGCATTTGTAGACAGAATGATTCTGTCCCTACGGGATTTCCCGTAGGGACAGAAGGAACCCCTTTCAAAAGTGGATTGTTGTCATTTTGCCTCGAAATTAGAATCACACCCAAAAATTTCCTCCTAGTTGTGTCCTACATATGTGACAAAAATTTTCAAAGTTACTTTACTTCAGTGAAATCAATGTCGATGAACAGAACACGACGTAAATAATCTAACATTACCAAGATGAGCATGTTTCGTCCAGTACGAAAGAAAATATCCGCAAAAGAAAGGTGAAAATTTGGGCCAAAAACCTCCTGCACAGTTTTGCAACAGACACCAACAAGCTAGGACTGCCAGAAAACTGGGACTGCTTTTGACTAGACGTCAGCTCAAGCAGTCAGATATTGCGCGCGGCGCTTGGCGCATATCCTGTCTACGTACGGAACGATCGCGGCATGCATATTTTTTTGCTGGGTAAAGGTGGGGGTATTCGACCGGATAAGGTTCATTTGAGTATAAAAGTTGCATCTGAGGAGGGGTGAGGCAAAACATTTCGACAAAAATTTTGCATGCCGAGGTAAATTGCCTTTCATTTGCATCAAGCCCCAAACTGGTGGACCGGTGGATGAGGTTGCAGCTTGGCTACCAAGATGAGGTCTTGATGATGTGGAAATCGACTGTGGTATTGTGTTTTTCGTCCAATGCAATTTTATTGCAGAAAATTGTAATTTGCAGAGCTGAGTGACTGAATATAATGATTGTAAGACCTATATTGTACAACACTGACATTCACATCCTAAAAACTTTCATTAGACACGAATAATGTGAAGCTAGGTTCATACTTCTCCGCCAAACTCACTCGCCGGACACTCGCGATCGCCGAGTGCAGTGGCCGCAGAGTTTGTCACGCGTCAATATACAAGTCGGAGTGAAATAGTCCGCTTTGCGCATACTATAGTTGCCGAGGTAAAATCGAGCACAGGGCGCAATTCGGAACGGATTGAGCGCGCACCGGAAACACCTTTATGAAATTGTCCCGTGCGCTCGGATGCGGATAACTCGCGCACTGTGGCATTTTTTTTTTACCCGACTCGCCGCAGACAAATTTTTCGTTCCGCTTGTACAATGTAGGTCGCCAAGCGAGTATAAATTGGGCTAAGCCCGCCGCACACGTAAGGTCGTTTGCTGAGCAAACGGTCATTCGTGGCCGTTTGCTCAGCACTTGGCTCACGTGTGCGGTGGCTATTTTGCTGCGTTTTTTGCCTCGCGAGGCCGTGAGCCAAAAATCTAACGTGTTTGATTTGTTTTGCCTCGCGTGGCCAAAATCTCACGTGTGCGGGGGTGATGAGCCAAGTGCTGAGCTAAAATGAATGTAGCTGGCTAATTAAAACCACGCGCTCGATACGAAAACAGCGCGCGCACGCGAACCCCACCAAGGTCAACACACTTCAGCAAAAGTTTGGCGACCTTAGCGGTGCCCGCGCGCACTGTATTCATATCATGTGAACATGGGGATGGTTTTTAATTGGCCAGCTACATTTATTTTAGCTCAGCACTTGGCTCAGCACCCCCGCACACGTGAGATTTTGGCCACGCGAGGCAACAAAAATCAAACACGTTAGATTTTTGTCTCATGGCCTCGCGAGGCAAAAAATGCAGCAAAATGTCACCGCACACAGTGAGCCAAGAGCCTTGTGAGCAATGTGCGCGCGAAATAGGCAGCTCCATGCCTTTGCTATATGGAGTATATGGAGCTGCGTATTTCGTGGTGCTACGGCACGAATATGCCGCGCACGCATTGCTGACGAGACTGTGCCTTTAATCAGACTATTGAGGCAGAACGGAACTTCTGCCGAGCACTGACCTAGTTTGCGTATAGAGCACGCGCCGGCACGCGCCATAAATGTCTGGCCACGTGCCGCCTGGGGTTATGTATTACATTGTATAACATTGTATTACTAAATCTTTGTATTAGTCTTGCTTGCTGTGCGCGCGGTGTGCTTAAGATGCACACGGGACTTCGTTGTTGTGTTGTGGAATGTTAGCTGTGCAGTAGTAAAAGTTGGATATTATATAGAGTTACGGCTTATATATTCGCATGCCTGGTGAAAAACAATGGATCTTGTCACCGGGTGACGTCACTTCGCCCTCGCCCATATAAGGTACAGTACCGTAGGCCCCTACACATGTATTTAATTCTGATTAAAAGTTAACAACCTTTTAGCCCAATAACATTTGCCTTTTTGCCACATGGAGAGGTCACGTGTTTAATGCTTACTAGAGATCATACGTTTCCCCTGGACCCATCCGTACACTTGTGGCTCTCCGGTACCGTAGTACCAGTGAAACCACGCAGCGGATTCGAAGGCCACCCGGTCCCCTGAAATTTATCTAAGCTGTGGTGTATAAGGAACGCCTGGAGAAGAAACTACTCTGTGTCAAACAGCAAGTACAGCCGGCTACGCGGGATGCCTTTTGTGAGCGTTTGACCAATGAGAAACTGTCATATGTGCAGGTGGCCTGCAAAGTGGCGGATGAATACCTCCCGAGACTTGAAAATTCGGTCATTTATTCCTTAAAGGGCCCCTTATTTAGGATTTTTATCAATGAAATCTATGCTTTAAAACCACTCTACTCAGTTAAAGTCATAAAAATCCTATTTGGAGCTTGCTTTGGGGGTTAAAACAAAGGTTTTTAGTTTTTATGCTAATGAGAATATGCATAGAGGCAAACACAGGAAAATTACATTCAACTGTGCACAAAAGATTCCACTTTTTTCTCAATTTTCCTGAAACTTTTGTAATCCATTGCTGTTTGAGTTTGTTTTACATGTTGCCTGCTGTAAGCCATGACAAAACTGGGGGTAGAAACTTCAGCAATTTGCCACAAGTCCAACTTGAAGTCTTATGTTTTTTCTTAACTTTTCCCTTCTGTCTTCCTTCTGTGATGGACTCAAAACAGCGCCCTCTGTCTGTGATTTATTGCAATGAAATCTTTAAAGTTGAAAAAGGCCACCTTTTATTGATTTTACATCCAAACGAACAATAGTATGTCTTGCTGAACAAGTAATCCGTCATTATGAACCAAAGCTTAGGCACAAAGTTGTTTAGCATGTCACAGGCCCTTTAACTTCTAAATGTTTTTTAATCTTTGCAAACGCCCGGGGGTTAGGGTAAGGACGATGTTTAACATTCAATTTAGATGAAACTCGGCAGGATGATAGACAAATAAGTAAAGAAAAATACTCACATAGTCTGAAAAAATACTGCACTGATCTTATGCAAAAATATCAACGATTTGTATGAGAGAAAAAAAGACAGACATGTAGGTAGAAAATGTGCAGCTGAAGAAGATAACTTTCGAGAAATTCAGTCAAAAATCGAATAATAGGTATGTGTTCTATGTCGCCAAAGTAAAAAAAAACGGTGACAAACAGTGCAAGTACTAAAAAAACATGATATTTCGAGGAGCATTTTAACACAACGCTCCCGCGCCGTTCAAAACGAAAACGAGGCTTCGACGAAGTTGCTGTGCGTGAATTGCAATATTCACCCATACCTACCTACAGTGGTTGGAGATGTCCATGATTGGAAAATGATTCAAAAAAAAGACTTGCAGAACCGTTTTTGAAGCCAAAATTTCCTCTTGCGTGGAATCCGGACGAGGATTTCCTTCGTAACTGTAAATTCTGGACACTAGAGGGCGCTGTTACGAATTAGTGGCTTTGGCTGTGGCTATGCTGTTGCCATGGGTAGACAATAAAGGTCCTTAGAAACAGCATAGTAACAGCATAGCCCTAGCCAAAGCCACTAATTCCAGAATTTACAGTTACGAAGGAAACATGGGAAATCCTCGTCCGGATTCCACGCAAGAGGATATTTTGGCTTAAAAAACGGTTCTGTAAGTCTTTTTTTAAAATCATTTTCCAATCATGGACATCTCAAACCACTGTAGGACACAACTAGGAGGACATTTTTGGGTGTGATTCTAATTTCGAGGCAAAATGACAACAATCCACTTTATGAAAGGAAAGCTCACTGACTAGAGCATTTGCTGTGTTTTGGTTGTTAAAGTCATAAATTACGTCCCTTTTCATGGGACGTTGGTAAAACGCTTTCGAGATGCCTACACCGTGTAACAGGGGGTTTACACCGGGGAAAGCCCCCAGAAGATGCAAAACGAACGACACAGGGTTTCGCTTTGAATTCTTGGAACACAGGTCAAAGGTTCTTGCTGGGTGGGGCTTGATTAGCTTAGGTTACCTCGGCTCTAACTTTATCATGTGGTTATTCGGATGTAGTTTTTCGGATGTAGAGCTGAGGTTCCTTCTCTACATGTACATGTACATGAACACGATATCACAAAACAAACGTCATTTTCTCCTGTGACACACTAATTCTTCCTGGGACTCACCCAAACCTTGTCAGGCATAACCACTACGCAAGTCCTTCAGGGAAATAACAAGCCACGATGAAGATTCAGCCTACAATTGCAGTAAAAAAGGAGGTCTGGAATGACGGCCGATGTGTACAAATTCAGTCTTGTGTACGATGTGTCTATCTGTGTACAAAGGAATTGCAATGCGCGGTCGATTACCAGACTACCAGTGCACAGACTGAATTTGTGATATCATGTTCATGTTGATAAGTAACCTCAGCTCTACATCCGAAAAACCACATCCGAATAAAATGATAAAGTTAGAGCTGAGGTAACCTCAGCTAGGGCTTGGTAAATGCTGTCATCGTTTGACTAACTATGAAAAATGAAGCTGACGCCACGCAAAAATAATTGCCCTAAAGTACCGCAATAAACTTTGTCAATGCTCACAGACATCTACTGATTAAGCAAAATGTAATTCACAGCCCTATTCCCACTTATTTTGTGTCATTATTCTGTGTTTTTCTTCGTACTCGCATCGCGATTCCAAACTGTCCGCCATGTTTTACTACTCGCGGTTACTACATGTAGGTGACGTCATTATACCGAACCTTACACCAGAGACCCAGCCGCGAGCTCGGGCAGTGGTGGCTGCCACTGGGGTAGACTCGTGTACATGTATCATGTGATGGTACATGTAGTAAAAAAAAAATGCTTCGTTATACGTTGTTGTTACACAGTAAGCATCTCGAACGCCCCTATTATAAGAGAATTGTCATTGTGAAGCACATGATTGGCCGATCTTCATTGTAAGTTGCCTGCTTGGCTGATCATCAAGAATCGTTTTGCTGCCATGTCGATCATTGCACAGCTGGAGGAACCAATCCCATGAGACACCAATCCCATGAGCCTTTGCCAATGTGCACATGGTTTGTTTTCTTTATGTTTTCCCTTCAGGCATGTCAGGTAATCCGCATCGTGAAACACCTGTGCGTTGCCTGATTGCTTGATTTAGCGAGAATCCCTTGTCCACCATGTTGATCATCCCACAGCTTCAGCAGCTAAAGGGACCAATCCCATGAGCCTTTGCCAATGCGCACAAGGTTTATTGTTTCTTTGTTTTCCCATCAGGTAGTCCGCATCGTGAAGCATCAGGGAGTTTTCTGATTGGTCGATCAGGAAGAATCCTTTGTCCATCATGTCGCTCATCCCACAGCTACAGCAGTTAGAAGGCCCCAGTCTGCAGCAATTGCAGCTTATGTACCAACAGACTAAGTTCCCTATGGAAGTACGCTACTACTGTGCACAGTGGATCGAGGCGCAGCAATGGTAAGCCCCTCCCCCATGCCCCTCCCCATGCTACTCCCCCTCCCCAGGCCGCCATGTTGGTCATCCCACAGCTACATGTACATGTACAACAGTTAGAGGGTCCCAGTCTGCAGCAATTGCAGCTTATGTACCAACAGACTAAGTTCCCTATGGAAGTACGCTACTACTGTGCACAGTGGATCGAGGCACAGCAATGGTAAGCCCCTCCCCCATGCCACTCCCCCTCCCCAGGCCGCCATGTTGGTCATCCCACAGCTTCAGCAGTTAGAGGGTCCCAGTTGTTTTGTTTCAATGATGATTAGCCACCATACTAATTACTGCAATAATGTTCCAGCTGCACCTTATATCCTTGTTTTTATGGTATCATGGTCTGCCAGCTGTCCTGCTAATTTGTTGTTGCACTTTTGTACATTGCTTGTAAATGAATCATTACATTTACATGTAAATTGACTAGTGATCCATAACTTTGTGTTAAAGCCGGTCGGTATACAAGATTTGCAAGGTTCCAAAATTTTAATCAACTATTTGAATGGAATAACCTTACTCAAATGAGAGAGACTTCTTATGCAATGATTCTACCGGTGATATTGTTTTAGAAGAAAATGATAATTAGGGATTAAAAGTGGGTTTGACCAATCTTAAACATGCGTTTTTAAAACTGGCTAGGGGGCCTGGACGCTGATAATGACCCGAGCTGCTAGGCGAGAGCCATTATCAGCATTCATAAATGCATTTTTGTGTAAATCAGTAAAACTCAATAAAATTAGCCTGCCGTTTTGCCATGTATCAATTCACTTTTTTGGTAATGTGTTTTTGGCAACTGCTAGCTGTGCGTCGAATTGTTTGTTTGTTCGATCGCGTGCATTTGCTTTCGGGAACATGCAGTTTCTGTGTGCATGTGCATGTTCCATACGCGCTGACTAGGGCGTGGGCACAAATGCGAGCCAGCCAGCTGGTCATTATCAGTGGTCTTTATCGTCCGTTTAAGACTGGCCACGTGACGTGCTGACGGCCAATAGGAATGCGTAAACTGTCTGAGGTATTTACGAATTGAAGATGAATGTATTTACTTGTACATGTACATGTGTGTGTACACATTTTTTTACAAGGGCACCCTTGTGAAAGAAATTTGGTTGTTTTTCCCCTCTGTAGGGCAAACATCGACACAGACAGTGCATGCAGTGAGCCTGCAGCCAATATGCTACTACAGCAACTAGTGCAGCAGATTAATGAGAAATCAGACTATAATATGGTTGTTTTTTTCTCTCTGTAGGGCAAACATCGACACAGACAGTGCATGCAGTGAGCCGGCAGCCAATATGCTACTACAGCAACTAGTGCAGCAGATTAATGAGAAATCAGACTATAATATGGTTGTTTTTTTCTCTCTGTAGGGCAAACATCGACACAGACAGTGCATGCAGTGAGCCTGCTGCCAATATGCTACTACAGCAACTAGTGCAGCAGATTAATGAGAAATCAGACTATAATATGGTTGTTTTTTTCTCTCTGTAGGGCAAACATCGACACAGACAGTGCATGCAGTGAGCCTGCAGCCAATATGCTACTACAGCAACTAGTGCAGCAGATTAATGAGAAATCAGACTATAATATGGTTGTTTTTTCCCTCTGTAGGGCAAACATCGACACAGACAGTGCATGCAGTGAGCCGGCAGCCAATATGCTACTACAGCAACTAGTGCAGCAGATTAATGAGAAATCAGACTATAATATGGTTGGTTTTTTCCCTCTGTAGGGCAAACATCGACACAGACAGTGCATGCAGTGAGCCGGCAGCCAATATGCTCCTACAGCAACTAGTGCAGCAGATTAATGAGAAATCGGAGGAATTGACAGGCGACGATATGTTTGTCATCAGACTCAAACTATGTGACATTGCTAATGAGTTGTTAGTAAGTATCTTGGGAACAATCCACTTCCATGTGATAGGGTCATTATTTTGTTTAAAAAGACAACATGATTTGAGTAGAAATAGTAAAACCTAATGACCCTGAGATTTTGAAAGAAAAGCACCACCACCCCAGCAGAGTTCTCCACTGTTAAATATTTTGTCCGGGCACACTGAACAGCGCCCTCATGTCGTGAACACTGATTCGCCGTTTGAAGGCACTGTTCAAAATAATTGTATGCAACTGCCGTGGCTGTTATCGACCGCGGATTGGGTTGCCGATACGATAGATAGGCGTGGTAAGTGAACGATAATGACACCAGTGGCTAGCGAATCATGTTTGGTGACTTTACACATAATTTTGGAATGACTTGGCTGTACCTTCGAAGTGTTTGAGGGGAAAATGGATTACTTTTGTCCGGCAGCCGAGTTTTTTGTCCGGGCGCCAACGTACCTCTGATTATTTTGTCCGGGCGGCGCGGTAGTGGAGAACACTGCCCAGAGAGCAAATGTTTGAACTCCAGGACACATAATTTTGATGAATTACAAAAACATGAATTGCACACAAACTTTTTTCTTGATTGTAACAAGAAGAGTATTCACAGCATAAAGCCCGGTTTATACTTCACGCGAAAGCGAATCTCGCGTCACTCTGACGTCAAACAAGTTCGCGGCGAACATTCGCGCAAGTTGAAACTAGTTAAATTTTTTGCGACTTCGCTGCACGAAACATTCGTTAATTGTGCATGACGTCAAATTCGCATTCGCATGAAGTATGAATCCGGCTTAACATGATAGCACGCAAACATCAAACCAACTTTGTCAATCAAACATCTAGCCTGTGCATATGTGTCTATACATGAATCTACAGGCCGCCATAACTGAGGTGCTTCTAGTGCATAAACTGCACATTGTGTAGATAACACATTGCAGCATTGTGTCGTCACTGCAAACAGATGCGCGCGTTAGTGTGTGTAGACCAACAACAGCGCGCATTTTGATTCCAAGCAAAATGTGCACTTCTGTTCATACTATGCTATACAATGTAGAATCCATACAAAACGTGCAGTTTATGCGCCAAGCACCCCAGTTACGCTGGCCTACATTGTACATGAAATGAGGAAATTGATGAGTCTATGAAGTTATCAGGGATGTTCCGCATATGATAATTAGTATTCATGCAGTGAACTGTTTAAAGGCCCTGTAGATGGTCTGTTTTTGAGTGATTCTGCGAATAAAACCATTATAAATCAAAAGAAAGACATCAACAAACTCATCCGAAGAAATTTCAGCTTTGTCAAATGTACCACGTTTAAAAAAAACATGAAAATCCATATGCGTTTTTCTGGTCTTGGCGGGGTGTTTCAAATATTCGTTCTCAGTTGATCGGGTACTATGTGGCTTGCGTCATGCACTCTGTGGCGCACATCATATACTGCGTGTGCGCGCGATCCATAAAAATGCATCGCGTTGGAACACGCACATGCAGTACACAGCGCCCATGCATTTTGGACCGCGTAGATGTGAACCAAAAATAAGTAAATCGTTTGCAAACGATCTAAATAATTTCATCTTTACGGATTATTTTCTGGTAAAATTATATCATTTTGAGCGAAAACCTTTCATTGGATAGTTGCTATTAATTCAATCTTTAGTTTCAGAACTTTTCCCCTGTGAACTCGTCGATTACCTTTTGGGGTCATTGCAAATGATACACTGGGCCTTTAAAGGTTACCCCTGTTGTCTTTTTTCCTTTCAGAAAACGTATCAGAATGACCCACTGAAGTTTGTGCGAGTCGTTCGCCACTGTCTGGAGTCTGAAAAGAGGATATTAAACCAAGCATCGGTAAATTGAATTGCATTGACATGTACATGTACATGTATAAACCGTATTGAATAGCTGCCATCTTGTAGGGCAGTTTCTTTGTTCCATGAGGACGTACATGGTTGCACATTTTCTGCTTACAGTACTTTGTCAACCAATTTAAATGATAACAATTTCCTTACAAGATAGCAGCTATTCCATATGATCTACATATATTTTGGTGTATTTTCAATTGTATTTTCTTGGGTAGACAATGCATGTAACAGGGCCTGACAGGGCAGGAATTTCATTGATGAAAGGCCACTGCCATTTGTGTATTTGTGTCTTTTGTACATGTAGCTTAGAAATGGATGATTACAAAAGGGCACCAAGGCCACTCACTGAACCCCTGCATAAGTTTATGACGGGTTTTATAGTTGCACTTCTATTGAGCCGTGCTCGTGATCGAAGGTTTATGGGTTCGAGCCCCACTTGTGCCAACGTGTGTGTGTCCGTGGCAACGCTGTACAGAGAAAAATAAAATAAGGAGCCACTGGCTCCTAAGGAAAAAAAGATGGGCGCCAGCATTTTTATTTTTTCAACTTGTTTGTACACAAGGCAATTAGGGCCGAGTCAGTCTAGGGCCGAGTTTGTACACAAGGCAATGGGGGCCGAGTTGGTCTGGGGCCGAGTTTGTACACAAGGCAATGGGGGCCGAGTTGGTCTGGGGCCGAGTTTGTACACAAGGCAATTGGGGCCGAGTCAGTCTGGGGCCGAGTTTGTACACAAGGCAATGGGGGCCGAGTTGGTCTGGGGCCGAGTTTGGGGCCGAGCCAGTCTGGGGCCGCAGTCGGATACCAGATGCGTGTATTGCTATGCACGTATATTGCAAACAAGCTTCGTTGGACACAATGCACACCCAAGCTGTGGCCGTGTGTTGCACGTGGCGAAATGGAAAAATTAATGAAGTGATCGCGATGCGCAATCGTCGTTTGCATGCCGCAAGTATATTTAAAAGAGCAGAACACTAGATTGTACCGCCCGTAAACATCACTGATGCCCACCTTGGGCGACTAAGGTGCGAATTTTGTGGTCGCCAATGGCGATAAGAATTTAATCACTGGTCGTATGTGAGCATTTTTAGGCGCCAATGCGACCATTTTAGTCGCACCGTACAGCGTTGGTCCGTGGGCAAGACACTTAATCTCAATTGCCTCGTCAACCCAAGCGATATATGGGGAGCTGTTATGGGAAATGCCACAATCTAACTGCTGATAGGGTTGTGCGCCTTGGCCAGGCTGCCACCTAGTTGAAGCGAAATGGTTCTGGTGATTTCCTGATGGCAGCGGTGATAATGGCAACAGCGCCAGGAGTACCCCCGTTGGGCGGACATGTGCGCTATATAAGTATCCACCATTATTATTATTATTACTTCACAAAACACATTGGATAAACATTGCTAGTTATGGACGGAACCGCTACGTTAACACTATACATGTACAATCTTTAAGCAGAACGCTTTGCAAAGCTGCGATTACCTATTTAGTAGTTGTAACTTTGCAATGGGTTCATCAGTTGTTATGACCCTTCACAAAATATTCGTTTGTCAAATTTATAGAATCCCATAGGGAATAAAAGCCATAGCCTTGGTGGCCTCCATGAACTCCCTGCCCTGATGTACATGTATGTAAGATGCAGTGAGTTTTGTGTGGATTTTGTACCACTACCTTAACATTGATCAAGTTAACCCTGAGGCGCCCCACGTGACGTATATGTCACATACATTTAAAAAAAACATAAAAAAATAACGCGACGCTTACTTTTAAAAAAATAACCACCAACGCCCAGAGTGACACCCCTGTAACATAATAGCGCCCTCTGTTGGTTATTACTGTGGAGTACGCTGGAGACCATGAGCTTTTCTATGTGGCAGTATCGAAGACATTACGATCAACAAAAAGACCCAAATTCGCTGCAATTTTTCTCCAACATTTAGGTAAGTACCATGCATAAATAATATATGAAAATAAACTGTAGATTCTAAAGAGTATGTAGAACCTTGATTTTTCTGCTGAAAGTGTTTTATACGCTGGTAATATAGGCAAAACAATCGTTGTTACACCGGTGTCACATTGGGCTTTTACGTATATCGCTATATGCAATCGTTGTATACATATACACATGTACACGTGTGCATACACGCCGTGCATAGCCATAGGCCTAATGCATTGAATATGCATTCATGCAGTGTGATTTTTGCTCACTGTGTTACTATACAGACTCATGTTCTTGGACATTAGTTGATTCATAAAATACCTGTAACATTGCTACAGACATGACAGAAGGGTAGAATATTTCTTGATAATTGATTTCAGTTTCCCCTTCCTTTTTTTGTTTTAGAGCATTGTGAAGCAAATGTGAACTAGGCTTCATATAGCGGTGTTGCAAGCACTGGATCCGACCGGACTGCACCAGAGTGATGATTGACGTAGCAGTCAAGCCGCGCTCTAGTAAAATCAGGAAGGGACCTGTGGATGATGTCCAGATCAACATGCTCGTTGGCCGAAAACAAGTTGGCAAGCGAGGCCGATGTAAACTATGCCAAGTCAATAATACGAACACCTTGTGTGAAAAGTGCAACGTCAGACTGTTTTGTTGAGGAAAGAAACTGCTTACCGTGTGTAACACACCGTGTGTAACACGCCACATGTAACACGTGCATGTAACACGCCGCATGTAACATACAGCGTGTAACATACAGCGTGTAACATACAGCGTGTAACATACAGCGTGTAACATGCCGCGTGAAACATGATGCCGCGTCTAACATAATGCATGTAACATAATGCGTGTAACATAATACATAATACGTGTAACATAATACATGTAACATAACGTGTGCCATCTGTGGGGCGTCCCCCAGGAATTCTTTGCAATTTGACATAGATTTGAATCGGGGTATCATGTTTGATTACAGCGGAGATCCGTCACTTACATGTATCATAAGAAAGTAGGAAAAAATATGTAGGGGGGCGGGAGGGGGGAGGTGGGGGTTGGCCAGGCCCTTGTTAAATGTATTTGCAGTGTTCTAGTTATTCAACATTTTACACATACTGGTAAAAAAGCATGTTCAAAATTTGTTTTCAAGAGCTTGCAACTGGGAAGAATCATGTTACATTGGCACCATTGTAGACTTTTGCGTGCACAATGACCCAATGTGACACATGTGTCACATTCCGAAAGTAAGGTCAAACGGGGTCATGCGCATAAAATTACCTGGAAACTGGTTTATTGTATCCCAAATAAACTTGTTAATGACCAAAAATATTTTTTATTTCGTCTTTAACTTGTTCTGGGCTCCCTAGGGTTAATGTTGATTAAAGTCGAATGTTAATTAGGGTTTGTTTTAGCTCTTAACCAACATACATGTAACTTGATTAGCACTGCATACCCAGTTCTTTCCCAAGGCACTATGAGGAAACTTCATAGTATCTCATGGTGGGACTCAAACCCATGACTTTCTGCATACTAGGCAGGTATCTTAACCACTCAACCACCGAACTGGCCGGTGTTGAGTGGTTGGTTCAAATCATATAGCAGCGGGGGGCTGCAACTGATGATGGAAGGTGATTTTGCTCGCGTTGGAGAGAAAGATTTAAAATTGACATTGATATCTTTTTAAATTGTTCGACCTTGTTTTATTCCTGATTGTATAGAATGGCATGCAAGGAGCAATGGCATCCGCCCTACTAGTGCCTGATTCACACAATGAGATAGAGAGCGTGCTTCAGACACTCAAGTACAAGACGCAGGTAATGTTCTTAGAAATATGCAATCCACAGAAATACTATAACATTGGATGGCTTTGAGGGTGATATGATAATATACCACAAAAGTCATGAAAATACCGGTACTGAATGAGCCGAATATGTTAATGATGTCACCCTCTTGTTATTTTTAGTTTTTTTGGTGGTGGTGGGGGAGAGCAAAACACCAACAATTAGAGAGTTACACCAACAATTGCAGTACACTTTTATCACGGTACGGCCATCTTCCCTTTCCTCTATTAAAACCAGTGGAACCAAATCAAGGCTTGCAGGAAAAATAGTTTGGTCCTGTGGTGAAATTGTCGGGTGTGCATCACAATGGCAAACGCGTAGCGCGATCACGCAAACACGCAGGACGAATAGTGATTCTTTTACTCACATCAACTTGTGAGGTACCGTGGCCGAGTGGTTTGGGTCACTGACTGGCAATCACAGGTGAAAAACTTGGGGTTGCAATTGCTCCATCCTTCGGAAGGGATGTAAAGCCGTTGGTCCAGTGTGTTAGGTAACGCACTTTAAAGATACCAGAGCATTCTTTCATGAGGAGCAAGGGGATTCTCTGGCCGTTTCTAATTCATCATGGGTTTCCCTCACGCTTGCGAGCGACAGTGCAATGGCTCTTTTGAGGAATCTTTGGTTTCAGTACCAGAAAGAAATAATAATAATATTAACTACAGATTAGACGCGCTGACACGCTGTCACACATATGCAAGGATTGTGCCCGACACGTACGGGGGAACAAGACAAAGATGGCTGTGGCATAATAAAGGCCTATGGTGTAGGAAAAACATGTATGTTATTCCATTCATGCCACATTGTTTTCTCCTAGGAGGCAGTTTGATGGTACAGTGCAATGGAAATACATGTAACCCAATGCAGTTATTCCGCCTGATGTGGTACCGGTATCATTTTGAAGAAAACGGCAGTTGATGATGGTTTAAAAAATTGATTATGCACACTCACTTTTTTTTGTAATATGTTCATGTGTCTTGACAGTATATGGGTGCATTGCAAACATGCATAAATTGTCACAAGTTGACTATCTATAGCGCCGAAATTTCTCCTGATTCCTCTTGAGATACATAATGCAATCACTCCATTATAAAATGTCTGCAAATGATACGCTGGGCCTTTAAACTTCACTTTGTGTTTTCTCTTGTAATTTCGTGGTAATGTTCTGTGAAGAAAATGTGACCATGCTTGATTTTTCTTTCTTTCCTAGGAACAAGAGAAGCTGGTGAATGACATGAAACAAAAACAAGAGCTTTTTGTTGTCAAATACCAAGATATGGTGCGAAATTTACAGAGTAAGTCCAAAATTATGACATGTTTTTAAAAATTCACTATGTACTTCACAAGCAAAATTTAGATATAATACATACGCTTTTGATAAACTTTATAAAGTTATAATAATTAATACTTAACTAAACAGTAAAATGAGTCCTGGAGGACGGGGTGTGGGGGATTGACCAGACACTCGGTACCATCGTCCCCTCATCACCCTGAGGTTAGCGGTCCCGTGAACATACCGGCGGGGCCCGAGCCCTTAAACTGCTGGCAAACGGCCGGTCTTGCGGGACCAACTAGGCAGGGTACTGTATGTCTGGGGGATTCTCTTCAACCCTCCTCCTACATGTAAGGGAGTCTAGTAATGTCCACAGTCTAGTACTGTCCATAAACAGTTTAGAAACAGTCTAGACTGTTATGAAATGGCTCTAATAAAAATGTAAGAAATTCAACTTGCAACGACAATCTTTCCAAAAGCATTTGGTTTAAGCCTGGGTGATTTGTGTGATTAATCGATATTAATTGATGGCTGGTGTGCATTACTACAGGTAATTGCAGGGTTTTTGAATAATTGATTAATTGGCTAATCGCGATTAGCGGCTCCATCGAGCACGCAGCGGGATTATAATTCAGCAAATATACTCGAGCTGTAGGGTACATGTACTTTACATGTACTGTACATGTACTGTACATGTACTGTACATGTACTTGACGGGCTAGTACTGTACTTGTGTGTGATACCTGTGTACATGTACAAACAATGCCGATTATAATCGATGCATGTGAATCATGGCAGGCTAGACGATTATTCAGTTCGCCATCCACATGTACTGTACAAATTACATAGGCTGGGTACTGTTGTGAAAAGGCCGTGTGTGTGTGTTTTGGAAATCATGGACATGTTGTGGCGATGTACAATGTACCGATGTAGTCACCAGTTAATTCATGTCTTTGCTCATTATTGGGATAAAGGAATAAGCTAAGGGAAATGGGTGTTTCCATAAAAAAAGGAGCAAAAGTGTGACATTTTGATGCATTTGTAAAAATGGCCTTTTCAAGTTAACAAAATTGTTTAAAGGTAATTTCTGTGCAATTTTTAAATTATGCAGAATATTTAAAATAATTTACAATAATTTCCAAGGCATTTCATTTCCAAGGCAATTTCCATTACATTTCAAGTCTTTTTGACCAGTTTCATTCTGGAAAAGGTAGTTGCTGATTTTACCCAGCTGTAGAACCTGGACTCGATTCGAATTACCGCACATTATGAGCGAAATTTGTTACATTTTGAGCGAAAGTTTCAGAAGGTCACACTTGCATTTAGAAGATCGCACTAGTTTATTGAATCGTTCTCGTTTGGGTGGTATCGTGGTGTTCGATTCATGAGGTCATATATTCTTTTTATGTCGAGGGTAATCGTTCCCTGAAGTCCGGTAATTATAAAAAATCAACTTCAAAAGTGCCACGACGTAAGGGGGGACAGTGTGTCCTGTTTTCATGGAATGACCCAAATGCCTTCTGCTCTGACCGTTATCTTTAATGTCCATAAAATGTTTTTTATGATATTGGTGTTTTGAGCTCAGTTGAAGGATCAACATTTTCAGACTAATAATCGTGATTAATTGATTAATCGCGATTATTTTGCTCCCGATTAATCGATTATTCAATTTTGATAATCACCCAGGCTTAATTTGGTTTGTCAAGTGCACAAATGACACTTGGGCACAAACAATATTGTGACACGTATAATTATAAAAGTGACCTCTTGATGTTTTGATGTTGCGCATGAGAGAGGGACTATGGGAGGACAGCCTGCGTTGGCGATTGGATGGGCTCAGTGTCACCCCTCGTCACCCGGAGGTATGCGGACCTGAGAAAAGTACCGGGTGGGGGCCTTGTGCTCCTGCCTGGGAAACGGCCGGCCTTGCGGGACCTCTGTGACACTGTTGTTCGGAAAATTGCCGACGTTCCTCCCACCCTCACACCCATGCCATAATCATTACAGCTACATGGATCACATCACATTTCCTCCCTCTATCAATTGACTGAACTCTCTTTCTTTACGCATGCTCAGTTACTTTTGCCACCATCAGTAGTGCACCAGTCGTTATCGTAAAATGCGTATGCGTGTACCACACTGTAGAAATACAGTTTAATGCTCATAGCACACAGGGCACTTAGATTGCCGTACGTGCCATTAAACCAACAACAACATCAAATAGCTTTGTCATCAAATGTCCCCCATTCACCCTCAGTGGGGTTGTCATAGTGCACGCGTGGCATGATCTGGGAACGACAGAATTACGCTCTTTTTAAACTTCAAGCCCAGAGGCCCGCAATGAACCACATTTGCAAGCGGCACCTCTAATGGTGTCATTTTGTCGAGTGGTGGTGCTGTGGGATCAACGTAGATGTACACTAGCTGAGGAGTATTATTATTTATATTATTATTATTATTATTTATTATCATATTTACCCTGGGGGTGCCCATTCAGTACAAAACTGATCTCCCATGTATCGCAGCAAATACATACAATAGAAATGAAAATAAATATTTATACAATAAAAATATAAATGTAAGACAAAAATAAAAAGACTACAGACACAAACAACTAAACGTATAAAGTAACAACCACAACAGGCCAACAGTAATGTGCCTTGTGAGGTGGACGCCATACTATTTAAGATCAAGATTCCCTCCTTTATGGTTAAAGTAACCAAGATCGATGTACATGCGTGTACCACACTGCAGAAATACAGTTTAATGCTCATAGCACACAGGGCACTTAGATTGCCGTACGTGCCATTAAACCAACAACAACATCAAATAGCTTTGTCATCAAATTTCCCCCATTCACCCTCAGTGGGGTTGTTATAGTGCATGCGTGGCATGATCTGGGAACGACAGAATTACGCTCTTTTTAAACTTCAAGCCCAGAGGCCCGCACTGAACCACAGGTGCAAGCGGCACCTCTAATGGTGTCATTTTGTCGAGTGGTGGTGCTGTGGGATCAACGTAGATGTACACTACTGTAGCTGAGTATTATTATTATTATTTTTCTATTTTATTTATTAATATCATATTTACCTTGGGGGGCCCATTCAGTACAAAACTGATCTCCCATGTATCGCAGCAAATACATACAATAGAATTGAAAATAAATATTTATACAATAAAAATAAAATAATAAGACAAAAATAAAAAGACAACAGACACAAACAACCAAGCGTATAAAGTAACAAATACTATACATGAGCATTCAACAGGCGCCTTGTGAGGTGGACGCCATACTCCTTAAGATCAAGATTCCCTCCTTTATGGTTAAAGTAACCAAGAGCGATGTATGGCAGCTAGAGGAGTGTTTCCCATCGGACGCTACCACTCACGTTAGCTGTACCGGTACATGTATGCTTGTTGAATTCATCCTATAACAACTGTAGATGAGTCTTTGGACAGGAAGCTTTTCCTCTGACAAAGGATTGTAAAGCACATACCCGTTTATTGACATATTTGACAAGCTTCATGATGACGGAATCATATTGAGTTTTACTGGCTTTTCGATCCTTGTCTTCACTTTCCGTTAATTGCCTTGTGGTTTCTCCAAGGCAATCTCTCCGGATTTGTCTTCTATCAGTGGGTTTTTGAACACTGCAAAACAGCTAAATCCTGCAGCTACCAGGAACTGCCCGTCGGTTGTATGGGTCATTCCATCACGTTGGGGCACAAAATACAGTGGTGTCCATGTAGCATCTGTATAAGTTGTGTTAATTACATACTGAAAATGTACTCATACATGAGTCTTTTCATGGTAAAGTGGGCATTTTGGCAACACAGGCCTAAAATGTAACAAGTGTCCGTCCCGGTTACGAGCATATATTGGAAATTTGTACACAGGGTTTTTAGAAAGGCATGTTGTCACACTATTTGTAACCCTTTTTGGGTTATTTCTTTTATTTTGAGACCAGACAAAGGTATTTCCTCAAAAATATGGTCTGTGTTGCCAAGATGCCCCCTTTACTGTGGAAAGACCCACATTCAAATAGGATATGATATTGTGCCCTGCTATATTCATTTATGTTTTCATTGGGCAGTCGCTCACCGATTATGAGATTCTTGTATTACCTATGCTACATGGACACCACATATGTTTAATACTGTACAGACAGTGTCTGTAGTTTGTTACACCATAATGTACAAATGTAGGTACTTTTATTGTAGTGGGACATGCTTTTCTTTCTGAAACGAACATTGACTGACGTTTCTGGACTGGAATGAGACATAGTTTTTGAGATATACCGGTAACGTGACCCAAATACAATACATGTACAATGTACATACGATTCGTCATTATTACCACTGATCAATACAGCCCTGGAATTGACCCTGTGCATCATACCATTGAATCTGGCTATTAGGAATGTGGACAATTCCAACAGCACACATCGTCATCATACATGTAGCGATCTTGCTCTTTCATGATGAAGGCAAGTTGAGCACCAGTTTTACAATCAATAACAACCACATGTCGTTGATCACTTAGCATAACTCTTCCTTCATCCAGGATGGCCAAAAGCCATGGTTTGTTAGCGACTGAAATAGTGCATAGGACCTTGCCGCCAGTTTGGCTGTGTTCAATCACTACACTATACACTGCGCTACCAATCACACACAATAATATTTCTGTTGTCCTTGACTGCTGTCCTCCAGAGGGCCACATTAGTCTTACCAGCCTTATCTGATGAAATCATCAATAATTTGAAGGCCAACCTGCCGTCTTGGTTGAACACCTTCATGTGATCCTCGCAAACTACAATCAGACCATCGCCCTGTGTTACAAATACATAGCCTCCATAACTGTTGTGACATCAATGGTTCTTTCAACCTTTCCCTCTATGGAGTAAATAGTAATTCGGTGTGGATACTTTTCTGCAGCTGCACACTTGCTGTCACCACTGCTTGCGATACATACATGTATACATGTAGTCCACTTAAATTGGCCATGTTTATTAAACTCGCATTGACGCTCCCAGTTTTGACGTCTATCACAATCTAATCTCAAGGAGGACATTCGTTGCACTGACTACATTTGTATTTCCACACATGAATTTGACATGCGGCGCCTTGAGAAAACAGAGGGCGCCCTTGATGGCTGCACATGTAACTCAATTTTGTTGTCCATGTTTAGTGTATTTTAACTGTTTTTCTACCCTCTTTGAATGTTTGTAAACAACCACATGTAATTAGAGATATTGGTTAGTCATCTTAGCGGTATTATTACGAGAAAGTGGTTGATTGTGTTAAAATATTAGGTGTTCAAATCAGTCATGATCTGAAATGGAATAATCATGTCTCAGAATTTGTTCATAAAGCTAACGCTAAACATTATTACTTAAACCACGAGCGCGAGTGGACTGGCATCATGTAGTGCGTCTGCGTCCCATATACCACGAGGCCGTATGTGGGATGCAAATGCAGATGCACTACATTATGCTGTATTCCACAAGCGCGAGTCGGATAACGAATTTATCTTCAAGCAAACTTGAAGCACAAACTCGCGGGTTAGGAGTGCAACATGCAGAGAATCACGCGCATAACAAGTCACATCAAACGCACACACATAACGTTTGAATAGTGTGCAGCTCCGTGTAGGGGATGCAGTGCGCTCGGAAATACCAGGACGCATCAGGCACAGTGTGACACAGTACAATGTCTCACTGTTACCATGGCCCCACCAATCAGGAACACGGATTCAAGTTTGCTTGAAAATAATACATGTTAAAGATGTTAAAGAGATTTAATATGTGCAATTCTTATTAGAGTATACTGTTCCTTTGTGGAATGCTGGGCTTACTACAAAACGGGTTGACGATTTTGAAAGAGTTCAGAAGCATGCTCTAATAATTATTCTGGGTTCTACCTACACAACATATCAAGAGGCCCTTGATCAAATGAATTTATGCACCCTACAGCAACGTAGGAAAGATATTTGCATAAAATTTGTCACTGAATTAAGAAAGTCCAACAGTTTCAAAGACTGGCTGCCTAAACAGCGGGGGGACCAAGTGCAATATAACTTGAGAGATAGCCAAACAAATCTTCGGATTTCAGGTCACCTCTTATTAATTAGGTTTGATACACTTTTTTGTTTGATCTTGCCCCCAGCTCACAACATGTATCTCCAGCAGCAGTACCCTCAAGACAACGCCAACAGACAAGCAGAGGAAGCTCGCTTGAACCAGAAAAAAATAGAGACTGAACAAATCTTACAGGCTGAAGCCCAGGAATTACTGGCCATGAGAATAGTACGTATATGACACCTTAACTACGTCTATGACACCAAATCTTACAGGCTGAGGCCCAGGAATTACTGGCCATGGGAATAGTACGTATCTATGACACCTTAGCTATGTATCTATGACACCAAATCTTACAGGCTGAGGCCCAGGAATTACTGGCCATGAGAATAGTACGTATCTATGACACTTTAGCTATGTATCTATGACACCAAATCTTACAGGCTGAGGCCCAGGAATTACTGGCCATGAGAATAGTACGTATCTATGACACCTTAGCTATGTATCTATGACACCAAATCTTACAGGCTGAGGCCCAGGAATTACTGGCCATGAGAATAGTACGTATCTATGACACCTTAGCTATGTATCTATGACACCAAATCTTACAGGCTGAGGCCCAGGAATTACTGGCCATGAGAATAGTACGTATCTATGACACCTTAGCTATGTATCTATGACACCAAATCTTACAGGCTGAGGCCCAGGAATTACTGGCCATGAGAATAGTATGTATCTATGACACCAAATCTTACAGGCTGAGGCCCAGGAATTACTGGCCATGAGAATAGTATGTATCTATGACACCAAATCTTACAGGCTGAGGCCCAGGAATTACTGGCCATGAGAATAGTATGTATCTATGACACCAAATCTTACAGGCTGAGGCCCAGGAATTACTGGCCATGAGAATAGTATGTATCTATGACACCAAATCTTACAGGCCGAGGCCCAGGAATTACTGGCCATGAGAATAGTACGTATCTATGACACCTTAGCTATGTCTATGACACCAAATCTTACAGGCTGAGGCCCAGGAATTACTGGCCATGAGAATAGTATGTATCTATGACACCAAATCTTACAGGCTGAGGCCCAGGAATTACTGGCCATGAGAATAGTACGTATCTATGACACCTTAGCTATGTCTATGACACCAAATCTTACAGGCTGAGGCCCAGGAATTACTGGCCATGAGAATAGTACGTATCTATGACACCAAATCTCACAGGCTGAGGCCCAGGAATTACTGGCCATGAGAATAGTACGTATCTATGACACCAAATCTTACAGGCTGAGGCCCAGGAATTACTGGCCATTAGAATAGTACGTATCTATGACACCAAATCTCACAGGCTGAGGCCCAGGAATTACTGGCCATGAGAATAGTACGTGTCTATGACACCAAATCTTACAGGCTGAGGCCCAGGAATTACTGGCCATGAGAATAGTACGTATCTATGACACCAAATCTTACAGGCTGAGCCCCAGGAATTACTGGCCATGAGAATAGTACGTATCTATGACACCAAATCTCACAGGCTGAGGCCCAGGAATTACTGGCCATGAGAATAGTACGTATCTATACACCAAATCTTACAGGCTGAGGCCCAGGAATTACTGGCCATGAGAATAGTACGTATCTATGACACCAAATCTTACAGGCTGAAGCCCAGGAATTACTAGCCATGAGAATATGGCTATGACACCTTTAGCTACATATCTATAACACTAAATATAACAGGCTGAGGCCTAGGAATTACTGGCCATGAGAATAGTACATATCTATGACACCTTAGCTGTGTATCTATGACGCCAAATCTGACGGGAAGAAATTCTTGAACTGTTGCCGAACCGAACCCATACTTGCTGACTTCGTTACAGCACTACTTTCACACAACACTGTATCCCTGCGTTTTTGACATCGATGCGATTTCATCGCACAGGACCCTTGTTTCCAGTGCTCGTGTGAAATGGCCTTTAGCTTTGTATCTTTGACACACAAAGACTGACATTTTCTCATCATTACTCTCTTATCTTTTTGCCATAGAACCTGGCTACTCAACACCAAGAAACCTTCGTGCAGCTATCTAAAATCCAGAGTCAAGTCTTGGAGGATGAATTGGTACAATGGAAACGTCGTCAGCAGCTGGTTGGCATCGGTGGGTCTCCAGAGGGCTCCCTTGACACCGTTCAGTCTTGGTATGTGCTCATTGGGGGGCGGGGCCAGGGGAGGGGGAAACCTTTGTGCAGCTGTCTAAAGTCCAGAGTCAAGTCTGAATTGGTACAATGGAAACGTCGTAAGCAGCTGGTTGGCATCGGTGGGAATCACATGGCAGATTCGTCAACAAACCCAGCGAATTGAGCTTCTTAAACGGCTACCCATGAAATCACAAACGGAGAACGTCCCAGACCATAGCACTAGCTTCATATTATTATTAATGTGTTGTTTTGACTAGGTGTGAAAGCCTCGCTGAAATCACATGGCAGAATCGTCAACAAACCCAGCGAATTGAGCTTCTCAAACAACAGCTACCCATGAAATCACAGACAGAGAACGTCCCGGACCATAGCACTAGCTTCATGTTATTATTAATGTGTCATTTTGACTAGGTGTGAAAGCCTCGCTGAAATCACATGGCAGAATCGTCAACAAACCCAGCGAATTGAGCTTCTCAAACAACAGCTACCCATGAAATCACAGACAGAGAACGTCCCGGACCATAGCACTAGCTTCATGTTATTATTAATGTGTCATTTTGACTAGGTGTGAAAGCCTCGCTGAAATCACATGGCAGAATCGTCAACAAACCCAGCGAATTGAGCTTCTCAAACAACAGCTACCCATGAAATCACAGACAGAGAACGTCCCGGACCATAGCACTAGCTTCATGTTATTATTAATGTGTCATTTTGACTAGGTGTGAAAGCCTCGCTGAAATCACATGGCAGAATCGTCAACAAACCCAGCGAATTGAGCTTCTCAAACAGCTCCCCATGAAATCACAGACAGAGAACGTCCCAGACCATAGCACTAGTTTCATATTATTATTAATGTGTCATTTTGACTAGGTGTGAAAGCCTCGCTGAAATCACATGGCAGAATCGTCAACAAACACAGCGAATTGAGCTTCTTAAACAACAGCTACCCATGAAATCACAGACAGAGAACGTCCCAGACCATAGCACTAGCTTCATATTATTATTAATGTGTCATTTTGACTAGGTGTGAAAGCCTCGCTGAAATCACATGGCAGAATCGTCAACAAACACAGCGAATTGAGCTTCTTAAACAACAGCTACCCATGAAATCACAGACAGAGAACGTCCCGGACCATAGCACTAGCTTCATGTTATTATTAATGTGTCGTTTTGACTAGGTGTGAAAGCCTCGCTGAAATCACATGGCAGAATCGTCAACAAACACAGCGAATTGAGCTTCTTAAACAACAGCTACCCATGAAATCACAGACAGAGAATGTCCCAGACCATAGCACTAGTTTCACTGCTCTTCTGTCAGCGCTGGTCACCACAACCTTCATTATTGAGAAACAACCACCTCAGGTGCTCAAGAAAGAAACACGCTTCTCTGCTTCCGTCAGGTTAGCTCATTTTGCTTTTTCCTTAGTTTATTAGATATGTTTTTCACAGTGGATTTATTGCTTGTTGCCAGTTGTAAATTAGATAGAGGACAGTCTTAGCAACACAGATTGTTGAGCATGTTACACCCATTTCATACAGGCGCACCAGAGTCTCGCCGAACTGATTGTATTAAGAGCGACTCAAATTGCTCGGAATAAAATTTGGTTTCAGACAGGCGTTCTTAATGCGAGCCGTGTGCACACTAAAGATCAACGTCTGAAACCAAGTCGCTCTTCAGTCGTTCTGACCGACTGGAACAGTCGATCTTTCGATTTCGAACCAAGTCACTCCAAACTGTTTCATACATCGAACTTAATCCAAATGTCTGGGATAATTTAGTTCGGCGCGACTCTGGTGTGCCAGTATGAAACGGGTGTAAGTCTTTGAGATGGAATTAATATCAGGCCAGGTTTGTTTATGTGTACATGTACATACAAGCTGCTAGCAGCAGCTTTCTGGCTGGAAGTAGACGTTTCTTGAGCCAATGCGAGTGGCATACCATAGCTTTCTGGCTGGAAGTAGACGTTTCTTGAGCCAATGCGAGTGGTATACCATAGCTTTCTGGCTGGAAGTAGACGTTTCTTGAGCCAATGCGAGTGGCATACCATAGCTTTCTGGCTGGAAGTAGACGTTTCTTGAGCCAATGCGAGTGGCATACCATAGCTTTCTGGCTGGAAGTAGACGTTTCTTGAGCCAATGCGAGTGGCATACCATAGCTTTCTGGCTGGAAGTAGACGTTTCTTGAGCCGTTGCGAGTGGCATACCATAGCTTTCTGGCTGGAAGTAGACGTTTCTTGAGCCAATGCGAGTGGCATACCATAGCTTTCTGGCATGAAGTAGATGTTTCTTGAGCCAATGCGAGTGGCATACCATAGCTTTCTGGCTGGAAGTAGACGTTTCTTGAGCCGTTGCGAGTGGCATACCATAGCTTTCTGGCTGGAAGTAGACGTTTCTTGAGCCAATGCGAGTGGCATACCATAGCTTTCTGGCTGGAAGTAGACGTTTCTTGAGCCAATGCGAGTGGCATACCATAGCTTTCTGGCTGGAACTAGACGTTTCTTGAGCCAATGCGAGTGGCATATAGCTTTCTGGCTGGAAGTAGACGTTTCTTGAGCCAATGCGAGTGGCATACCATATCTTTCTGGCTGGAAGTAGACATTTCTTGAGCCGTTGCGAGTGGCATACCATAGCTTTCTGGCTGGAAGTAGACGTTTCTTGAGCCAATGCGAGTGGCATACCATAGCTTTCTGGCATGAAGTAGATGTTTCTTGAGCCAATGCGAGTGGCATACCATAGCTTTCTGGCTGGAAGTAGACGTTTCTTGAGCCAATGCGAGTGGCATACCATAGCTTTCTGGCTGGAAGTAGACGTTTCTTGAGCCAATGCGAGTGGCATACCATAGCTTTCTGGCTGGAAGTAGACATTTCTTGAGCCAATGCGAGTGGTATACCATAGCTTTCTGGCTGGAAGTAGACGTTTCTTGAGCCAATGCGAGTGGCATACCATAGCTTTCTGGCTGGAAGTAGACGTTTCTTGAGCCAATGCGAGTGGCATACCATAGCTTTCTGGCTGGAAGTAGACGTTTCTTGAGCCAATGCGAGTGGCATACCATAGCTTTCTGGCTGGAAGTAGACGTTTCTCGAGCCGTTGCGAGTGGCATACCATAGCTTTCTGGCTGGAAGTAGACGTTTCTTGAGCCAGTGCGAGTGGCATACCATAGCTTTCTGGCTGGAAGTAGACATTTCTTGAGCCAATGCGAGTGGCATACCATAGCTTTCTGGCTGGAAGTAGACGTTTCTCGAGCCGTTGCGAGTGGCATACCATAGTGACATGTGACTCGTGATGTTGGTTTATGACTCCAGACATAAATCCATTCATAACTAAGGTTTGCTTTGGACCAATCATGCTTATTGAGAATGACATTACAGTCAATTATTGGTAGAGATGCACCTCTACCAGGGATGCTTAAAGAACGTGTTAAAACAAACAACTTGAATACGTGAAGCATTACAATTTTAAGCCCTCAAAGTTTTTGTAATGCATGTCCTAATTTCTGGCCCAGCTGGTAGAGTATCTTCTCGCAGTGTCAGAAGTCTCATATTTCAATCTTGATGAAGACTACAATTTTTCTTTCGTTTCATGTTAGCCAACTATTAATATGTCCTTTTTCTTTTATGACAGATTGCTGGTTGGAGGCAAGTTGAATGTTCACATGAACCCACCACAGGTTAAAGCCACTATAATCAGGTGAGTGCAGACACAACTGTACTTAGCACCATTTGGTGGTGGAATATCTGGCCTCCATGCATGGGATTATTATTGGTTGAAAAAGACGGGCAGATTATCCTGTTCATCAGTGACTGCATCATACATACATATGCGCACGTTAGTTTGTACATTACTTCCGGTTCCACTTATAAACCGGATAGTAACACTGTTTAAGCTACCCATAGGCGGATCCAGAACATGGACTGCCGAAGCGAATACGTCATCTTTTATTGATTGCCTAGGCAATGGCTGTACACTAAAAATACTGGGCAGATGTCTTGACCACTCAACCACCAAGATGGCCGGTGTTGAATGGCTGGCTCAAATCATTTACAAGTTTGAACCACAACTGATAAGAGAAGGTGATTTAGTTGAGACCATGTACATGTATGCAAGAGGTCATGGGTTTGAGTCCCACCCGAGAACTCTTTGAAGTTTTTCTCTGTCTTAAGGAAGCCCCAATTAACATTCAAACCCTAAGTAACATTCATTCTCCCCATATACCGGGGAGATACCAGCTAATTTACCTTCCCTTATTATTCTTGTTCGGATGTGTGGTTTT
>JBBELK010001841.1:0-25816 GCA_037783545.1 Henricia sp. BOLD:AAB3569
GGAACATTTTTCGACCTCCAAATTTGCCGACGTTTGGACCACACTTTGACCAAATTGCCGAGCCAAACTGCGGTGCGTTAACGACAGTCCGAATGACTGAGCATGCGCACAACTCAGGAGTACCCCAAAGAGGTGTGTACAGACAGCCACGGTTTGCGCGAGAGCAGTCAGGAAGCCTCAACCCAGTTTTTTCTAAACTTTGAAATTTCTCTGCCATTTCCCGGCGAAAGTCTGGCAATTTTTTATGACAAGTGCGCAATATAGAGAGTTTAGGGCATGCAAAATTTGAAGTTCGTCGGAACATTTTTCGACCTCCAAATTTGCCGACGTTTGGACCACACTTTGACCAAATTGCCGAGCCAAACTGCGGTGCGTTAACGACAGTCCGAATGACTGAGCATGCGCACAACTCAGGAGTACCCCAAAGAGGTGTGTACAGACAGCCACGGTTTGCGCGAGAGCAGTCAGGAAGCCTCAACCCAGTTTTTTCTAAACTTTGAAATTTCTCTGCCATTTCCCGGCGAAAGTCTGTCAATTTTTTATGACAAGTGCGCAATATAGAGAGTTTAGGGCATGCAAAATTTGAAGTTCGTCGGAACATTTCTGACCTCCAAATTTGCCGAAGTTTGGACCACACTTTGACCAAATTGCCGAGCCAAACTGCGGTGCGTTAACGACAGTCCGAATGACTGAGCATGCGCACAACTCAGGAGTACCCCAAAGAGGTGTGTACAGACAGCCACGGTTTGCGCAGGAGAGCAGTCAGGAAGCCTCAACCCAGTTTTTTCTAAACTTTGAAATTTCTCTGCCATTTCCCGGCGAAAGTCTGTCAATTTTTTCAAAGTGCGCAATATAGAGAGTTTAGGGCATGCAAATTTGAAGTTCGTCGGAACATTTCTGACCTCCAAATTTGCCGACGTTTGGACCACACTTTGACCAAATTGCCGAGCCAAACTGCGGTGCGTTAACGACAGTCCGAATGACTGAGCATGCGCACAACTCAGGAGTACCCCAAAGAGGTGTGTACAGACAGCCACGGTTTGCGCGAGAGCAGTCAGGAAGCCTCAACCCAGTTTTTTCTAAACTTTGAAATTTCTCTGCCATTTCCGGCGAAAGTCTGTCAATTTGTTTATGACAAGTGCGCAATATAGAGAGTTTAGGGCATGCAAAATTTGAAGTTCGTCGGAACATTTTCTGACCTCCAAATTTGCCGACGTTTGGACCACACTTTTGACCAAATTGCCGAGCCAAACTGCGGTGCGTTAACGACAGTCCGAATGACTGAGCATGCGCACAACTCAGGAGTACCCCAAAGAGGTGTGTACAGACAGCCACGGGTTTGCGCGAGAGCAGTCAGGAAGCCTCAACCCAGTTTTTTCTAAACTTTGAAATTTCTCTGCCATTTCCCGGCGAAAGTCTGTCAATTTGTTATGACAAGTGCGCAATATAGAGAGTTTAGGGCATGCAAAATTTGAAGTTCGTCGGAACATTTTTCGACCTCCAAATTTGCCGACGTTTGGACCACACTTTGACCAAATTGCCGAGCCAAACTGCGGTGCGTTAACGACAGTCCGAATGACTGAGCATGCGCACAACTCAGGAGTACCCCAAAGAGGTGTGTACAGACAGCCACGGTTTGCGCGAGAGCAGTCAGGAAGCCTCAACCCAGTTTTTTCTAAACTTTGAAATTTCTCTGCCATTTCCCGGCGAAAGTCTGTCAATTGTTATGACAAGTGCGCAATATAGAGAGTTTAGGGCATGCAAAATTTGAAGTTCGTCGGAACATTTTTCGACCTCCAAATTTGCCGACGTTTGGACCACACTTTGACCAAATTGCCGAGCCAAACTGCGGTGCGTTAACGACAGTCCGAATGACTGAGCATGCGCACAACTCAGGAGTACCCCAAAGAGGTGTGTACAGACAGCCACGGTTTGCGCGAGAGCAGTCAGGAAGCCTCAACCCAGTTTTTTCTAAACTTTGAAATTTCTCTGCCATTTCCCGGCGAAAGTCTGTCAATTTGTTATGACAAGTGCGCAATATAGAGAGTTTAGGGCATGCAAAATTTGAAGTTCGTCGGAACATTTTTCGACCTCCAAATTTGCCGACGTTTGGACCACACTTTGACCAAATTGCCGAGCCAAACTGCGGTGCGTTAACGACAGTCCGAATGACTGAGCATGCGCACAACTCAGGAGTACCCCAAAGAGGTGTGTACAGACAGCCACGGTTTGCGCGAGAGCAGTCAGGAAGCCTCAACCCAGTTTTTTTCTAAACTTTGAAATTTCTCTGCCATTTTCCGGCGAAAGTCTGTCAATTTTTTATGACAAGTGCGCAATATAGAGAGTTTAGGGCATGCAAAATTTGAAGTTCGTCGGAACATTTTTCGACCTCCAAATTTGCCGACGTTTGGACCACACTTTGACCAAATTGCCGAGCCAAACTGCGGTGCGTTAACGACAGTCCGAATGACTGAGCATGCGCACAACTCAGGAGTACCCCAAAGAGGTGTGTACAGACAGCCACGGTTTGCGCGAGAGCAGTCAGGAAGCCTCAACCCAGTTTTTTCTAAACTTTGAAATTTCTCTGCCATTTCCCGGCGAAAGTCTGTAAATTTTTTATGACAAGTGCGCAATATAGAGAGTTTAGGGCATGCAAAATTTGAAGTTCGTCGGAACATTTCTGACCTCCAAATTTGCCGAAGTTTGGACCACACTTTGACCAAATTGCCGAGCCAAACTGCGGTGCGTTAACGACAGTCCGAATGACTGAGCATGCGCACAACTCAGGAGTACCCCAAAGAGGTGTGTACAGACAGCCACGGTTTGCGCGAGAGCAGTCAGGAAGCCTCAACCCAGTTTTTTCTAAACTTTGAAATTTCTCTGCCATTTCCCGGCGAAAGTCTGTCAATTTTTTATGACAAGTGCGCAATATAGAGAGTTTAGGGCATGCAAAATTTGAAGTTCGTCGGAACATTTCTGACCTCCAAATTTGCCGACGTTTGGACCACACTTTGACCAAATTGCCGAGCCAAACTGCGGTGCGTTAACGACAGTCCGAATGACTGAGCATGCGCACAACTCAGGAGTACCCCAAAGAGGTGTGTACAGACAGCCACGGTTTGCGCGAGAGCAGTCAGGAAGCCTCAACCCAGTTTTTTCTAAACTTTGAAATTTCTCTGCCATTTCCCGGCGAAAGTCTGTCAATTTGTTATGACAAGTGCGCAATATAGAGAGTTTAGGGCATGCAAAATTTGAAGTTCGTCGGAACATTTTCGACCTCCAAATTTGCCGACGTTTGGACCACACTTTGACCAAATTGCCGAGCCAAACTGCGGTGCGTTAACGACAGTCCGAATGACTGAGCATGCGCACAACTCAGGAGTACCCCAAAGAGGTGTGTACAGACAGCCACGGTTTGCGCGAGAGCAGTCAGGAAGCCTCAACCCAGTTTTTTCTAAACTTTGAAATTTCTCTGCCATTTCCCGGCGAAAGTCTGTCAATTTGTTATGACAAGTGCGCAATATAGAGAGTTTAGGGCTTGCAAAATTTGAAGTTCGTCGGAACATTTTTCGACCTCCAAATTTGCCGACGTTTGGACCACACTTTGACCAAATTGCCGAGCCAAACTGCGGTGCGTTAACGACAGTCCGAATGACTGAGCATGCGCACAACTCAGGAGTACCCCAAAGAGGTGTGTACAGACAGCCACGGTTTGCGCGAGAGCAGTCAGGAAGCCTCAACCCAGTTTTTTCTAACTTTGAAATTTCTCTGCCATTTCCCGGCGAAAGTCTGTCAATTGTTTATGACAAGTGCGCAATATAGAGAGTTTAGGGCATGCAAAATTTGAAGTTCGTCGGAACATTTTTCGACCTCCAAATTTGCCGACGTTTGGACCACACATTGACCAAATTGCCGAGCCAAACTGCGGTGCGTTAACGACAGTCCGAATGACTGAGCATGCGCACAACTCAGGAGTACCCCAAAGAGGTGTGTACAGACAGCCACGGTTTGCGCGAGAGCAGTCAGGAAGCCTCAACCCAGTTTTTTCTAAACTTTGAAATTTCTCTGCCATTTCCCGGCGAAAGTCTGTCAATTTTTTATGACAAGTGCGCAATATAGAGAGTTTAGGGCATGCAAAATTTGAAGTTCGTCGGAACATTTTTCGACCTCCAAATTTGCCGACGTTTGGACCACACTTTGACCAAATTGCCGAGCCAAACTGCGGTGCGTTAACGACAGTCCGAATGACTGAGCATGCGCACAACTCAGGAGTACCCCAAAGAGGTGTGTACAGACAGCCACGGTTTGCGCGAGAGCAGTCAGGAAGCCTCAACCCAGTTTTTTCTAAACTTTGATATTTCTCTGCCATTTCCCGGCGAAAGTCTGTCAATTTTTTATGACAAGTGCGCAATATAGAGAGTTTAGGGCATGCAAAATTTGAAGTTCGTCGGAACATTTTTCGACCTCCAAATTTGCCGACGTTTGGACCACACTTTGACCAAATTGCCGAGCCAAACTGCGGTGCGTTAACGACAGTCCGAATGACTGAGCATGCGCACAACTCAGGAGTACCCCAAAGAGGTGTGTACAGACAGCCACGGTTTGCGCGAGAGCAGTCAGGAAGCCTCAACCCAGTTTTTTCTAAACTTTGAAATTTCTCTGCCATTTCCCTGCGAAAGTCTGGCAATTTTTTATGACAAGTGCGCAATATAGAGAGTTTAGGGCATGCAAAATTTGAAGTTCGTCGGAACATTTTTCGACCTCCAAATTTGCCGACGTTTGGACCACACTTTGACCAAATTGCCGAGCCAAACTGCGGTGCGTTAACGACAGTCCGAATGACTGAGCATGCGCACAACTCAGGAGTACCCCAAAGAGGTGTGTACAGACAGCCACGGTTTGCGCGAGAGCAGTCAGGAAGCCTCAACCCAGTTTTTTCTAAACTTTGAAATTTCTCTGCCATTTCCCGGCGAAAGTCTGTCAATTTTTTATGACAAGTGCGCAATATAGAGAGTTTAGGGCATGCAAAATTTGAAGTTCGTCGGAACATTTCTGACCTCCAAATTTGCCGACGTTTGGACCACACTTTGACCAAATTGCCGAGCCAAACTGCGGTGCGTTAACGACAGTCCGAATGACTGAGCATGCGCACAACTCAGGAGTACCCCAAAGAGGTGTGTACAGACAGCCACGGTTTGCGCGAGAGCAGTCAGGAAGCCTCAACCCAGTTTTTTCTAAACTTTGAAATTTCTCTGCCATTTCCCGGCGAAAGTCTGTCAATTTGTTATGACAAGTGCGCAATATAGAGAGTTTAGGGCATGCACAATTTGAAGTTCGTCGGAACATTTTTCGACCTCCAAATTTGCCGACGTTTGGACCACACTTTGACCAAATTGCCGAGCCAAACTGCGGTGCGTTAACGACAGTCCGAATGACTGAGCATGCGCACAACTCAGGAGTACCCCAAAGAGGTGTGTACAGACAGCCACGGTTTGCGCGAGAGCAGTCAGGAAGCCTCAACCCAGTTTTTTCTAAACTTTGAAATTTCTCTGCCATTTCCCGGCGAAAGTCTGGCAATTTTTTATGACAAGTGCGCAATATAGAGAGTTTAGGGCATGCAAAATTTGAAGTTCGTCGGAACATTTTTCGACCTCCAAATTTGCCGACGTTTGGACCACACTTTGACCAAATTGCCGAGCCAAACTGCGGTGCGTTAACGACAGTCCGAATGACTGAGCATGCGCACAACTCAGGAGTACCCCAAAGAGGTGTGTACAGACAGCCACGGTTTGCGCGAGAGCAGTCAGGAAGCCTCAACCCAGTTTTTTCTAAACTTTGAAATTTCTCTGCCATTTCCGGCGAAAGTCTGTCAATTTTTTATGACAAGTGCGCAATATAGAGAGTTTAGGGCATGCAAAATTTGAAGTTCGTCGGAACATTTCTGACCTCCAAATTTGCCGAAGTTTGGACCACACTTTGACCAAATTGCCGAGCCAAACTGCGGTGCGTTAACGACAGTCCGAATGACTGAGCATGCGCACAACTCAGGAGTACCCCAAAGAGGTGTGTACAGACAGCCACGGTTTGCGCGAGAGCAGTCAGGAAGCCTCAACCCAGTTTTTTCTAAACTTTGAAATTTCTCTGCCATTTCCCGGCGAAAGTCTGTCAATTTTTTATGACAAGTGCGCAATATAGAGAGTTTAGGGCATGCAAAATTTGAAGTTCGTCGGAACATTTCTGACCTCCAAATTTGCCGACGTTTGGACCACACTTTGACCAAATTGCCGAGCCAAACTGCGGTGCGTTAACGACAGTCCGAATGACTGAGCATGCGCACAACTCAGGAGTACCCCAAAGAGGTGTGTACAGACAGCCACGGTTTGCGCGAGAGCAGTCAGGAAGCCTCAACCCAGTTTTTTCTAAACTTTGAAATTTCTCTGCCATTTCCCGGCGAAAGTCTGTCAATTTGTTATGACAAGTGCGCAATATAGAGAGTTTAGGGCATGCACAATTTGAAGTTCGTCGGAACATTTTTCGACCTCCAAATTTGCCGACGTTTGGACCACACTTTGACCAAATTGCCGAGCCAAACTGCGATGCGTTAACGACAGTCCGAATGACTGAGCATGCGCACAACTCAGGAGTACCCCAAAGAGGTGTGTACAGACAGCCACGGTTTGCGCGAGAGCAGTCAGGAAGCCTCAACCCAGTTTTTTCTAAACTTTGAAATTTCTCTGCCATTTCCCGGCGAAAGTCTGTCAATTTTTTATGACAAGTGCGCAATATAGAGAGTTTAGGGCATGCAAAATTTGAAGTTCGTCGGAACATTTTTCGACCTCCAAATTTGCCGACGTTTGGACCACACTTTGACCAAATTGCCGAGCCAAACTGCGGTGCGTTAACGACAGTCCGAATGACTGAGCATGCGCACAACTCAGGAGTACCCCAAAGAGGTGTGTACAGACAGCCACGGTTTGCGCGAGAGCAGTCAGGAAGCCTCAACCCAGTTTTTTCTAAACTTTGAAATTTCTCTGCCATTTCCCGGGGAAAGTCTGTCAATTTTTTATGACAAGTGCGCAATATAGAGAGTTTAGGGCTTGCAAAATTTGAAGTTCGTCGGAACATTTTTCGACCTCCAAATTTGCCGACGTTTGGACCACACTCTGACCAAATTGCCGAGCCAAACTGCGGTGCGTTAACGACAGTCCGAATGACTGAGCATGCGCACAACTCAGGAGTACCCCAAAGAGGTGTGTACAGACAGCCACGGTTTGCGCGAGAGCAGTCAGGAAGCCTCAACCCAGTTTTTTCTAAACTTTGAAATTTCTCTGCCATTTCCCGGCGAAAGTCTGTCAATTTTTTATGACAAGTGCGCAATATAGAGAGTTTAGGGCATGCAAAATTTGAAGTTCGTCGGAACATTTTTCGACCTCCAAATTTGCCGACGTTTGGACCACACTTTGACCAAATTGCCGAGCCAAACTGCGGTGCGTTAACGACAGTCCGAATGACTGAGCATGCGCACAACTCAGGAGTACCCCAAAGAGGTGTGTACAGACAGCCACGGTTTGTGCGAGAGCAGTCAGGAAGCCTCAACCCAGTTTTTTCTAAACTTTGAAATTTCTCTGCCATTTCCCGGCGAAAGTCTGTCAATTTTTTATGACAAGTGCGCAATATAGAGAGTTTAGGGCATGCAAAATTTGAAGTTCGTCGGAACATTTTTCGACCTCCAAATTTGCCGACGTTTGGACCACACTTTGACCAAATTGCCGAGCCAAACTGCGGTGCGTTAACGACAGTCCGAATGACTGAGCATGCGCACAACTCAGGAGTACCCCCAAAGAGGTGTGTACAGACAGCCACGGTTACTCTGCCATTTCCCGGCGAAAGTCTGTCAATTTTTTATGACAAGTGCGCAATATAGAGAGTTTAGGGCATGCAAAATTTGAAGTTCGTCGGAAAATTTTTCGACCTCCAAATTTGCCGACGTTTGGACCACACTTTGACCAAATTGCCGAGCCAAACTGCGGTGCGTTAACGACAGTCCGAATGACTGAGCATGCGCACAACTCAGGAGTACCCCAAAGAGGTGTGTACAGACAGCCACGGTTTGCGCGAGAGCAGTCAGGAAGCCTCAACCCAGTTTTTTCTAAACTTTGAAATTTCTCTGCCATTTCCCGGCGAAAGTCTGTCAATTTTTTATGACAAGTGCGCAATATAGAGAGTTTAGGGCATGCAAAATTTGAAGTTCGTCGGAACATTTTTCGACCTCCAAATTTGCCGACGTTTGGACCACACTTTGACCAAATTGCCGAGCCAAACTGCGGTGCGTTAACGACAGTCCGAATGACTGAGCATGCGCACAACTCAGGAGTACCCCAAAGAGGTGTGTACAGACAGCCACGGTTTGCGCGAGAGCAGTCAGGAAGCCTCAACCCAGTTTTTTCTAAACTTTGAAATTTCTCTGCCATTTCCCGGCGAAAGTCTGTCAATTTGTTATGACAAGTGCGCAATATAGAGAGTTTAGGGCATGCAAAATTTGAAGTTCGTCGGAACATTTTTCGACCTCCAAATTTGCCGACGTTTGGACCACACTTTGACCAAATTGCCGAGCCAAACTGCGGTGCGTTAACGACAGTCCGAATGACTGAGCATGCGCACAACTCAGGAGTACCCCAAAGAGGTGTGTACAGACAGCCACGGTTTGCGCGAGAGCAGTCAGGAAGCCTCAACCCAGTTTTTTCTAAACTTTGAAATTTCTCTGCCATTTCCCGGCGAAAGTCTGTCAATTGTTTATGACAAGTGCGCAATATAGAGAGTTTAGGGCATGCAAAATTTGAAGTTCGTCGGAACATTTTTCGACCTCCAAATTTGCCGACGTTTGGACCACACTTTGACCAAATTGCCGAGCCAAACTGCGGTGCGTTAACGACAGTCCGAATGACTGAGCATGCGCACAACTCAGGAGTACCCCAAAGAGGTGTGTACAGACAGCCACGGTTTGCGCGAGAGCAGTCAGGAAGCCTCAACCCAGTTTTTTCTAAACTTTGAAATTTCTCTGCCATTTCCCGGCGAAAGTCTGTCAATTTTTTATGACAAGTGCGCAATATAGAGAGTTTAGGGCATGCAAAATTTGAAGTTCGTCGGAACATTTTTCGACCTCCAAATTTGCCGACGTTTGGACCACACTTTGACCAAATTGCCGAGCCAAACTGCGGTGCGTTAACGACAGTCCGAATGACTGAGCATGCGCACAACTCAGGAGTACCCCAAAGAGGTGTGTACAGACAGCCACGGTTTGCGCGAGAGCAGTCAGGAAGCCTCAACCCAGTTTTTTTAAACTTTGAAATTTCTCTGCCATTTCCCGGCGAAAGTCTGTCAATTTTTTATGACAAGTGCGCAATATAGAGAGTTTAGGGCATGCAAAATTTGAAGTTCGTCGGAACATTTTTCGACCTCCAAATTTGCCGACGTTTGGACCACACTTTGACCAAATTGCCGAGCCAAACTGCGGTGCGTTAACGACAGTCCGAATGACTGAGCATGCGCACAACTCAGGAGTACCCCAAAGAGGTGTGTACAGACAGCCACGGTTTGCGCGAGAGCAGTCAGGAAGCCTCAACCCAGTTTTTTTAAACTTTGAAATTTCTCTGCCATTTCCCGGCGAAAGTCTGTCAATTTTTTATGACAAGTGCGCAATATAGAGAGTTTAGGGCATGCAAAATTTGAAGTTCGTCGGAACATTTTTCGACCTCCAAATTTGCCGACGTTTGGACCACACTTTGACCAAATTGCCGAGCCAAACTGCGGTGCGTTAACGACAGTCCGAATGACTGAGCATGCGCACAACTCAGGAGTACCCCAAAGAGGTGTGTACAGACAGCCACGGTTTGCGCGAGAGCAGTCAGGAAGCCTCAACCCAGTTTTTTCTAAACTTTGAAATTTCTCTGCCATTTCCCGGCGAAAGTCTGTCAATTTTTTATGACAAGTGCGCAATATAGAGAGTTTAGGGCATGCAAAATTTGAAGTTCGTCGGAACATTTTTCGATCTCCAAATTTGCCGACGTTTGGACCACACTTTGACCAAATTGCCGAGCCAAACTGCGGTGCGTTAACGACAGTCCGAATGACTGAGCATGCGCACAACTCAGGAGTACCCCAAAGAGGTGTGTACAGACAGCCACGGTTTGCGCGAGAGCAGTCAGGAAGCCTCAACCCAGTTTTATTCTAAACTTTGAAATTTCTCTGCCATTTCCCGGCGAAAGTCTGTCAATTTTGTATGACAAGTGCGCAATATAGAGAGTTTAGGGCATGCAAAATTTGAACTTCGTCGGAACATTTTTCGACCTCCAAATTTGCCGACGTTTGGACCACACTTTGACCAAATTGCCGAGCCAAACTGCGGTGCGTTAACGACAGTCCGAATGACTGAGCATGCGCACAACTCAGGAGTACCCCAAAGAGGTGTATACAGACAGCCACGGTTTGCGCGAGAGCAGTCAGGAAGCCTCAACCCAGTTTTTTCTAAACTTTGAAATTTCTCTGCCATTTCCCGGCGAAAGTCTGTCAATTTGTTATGACAAGTGCGCAATATAGAGAGTTTAGGGCATGCAAAATTTGAAGTTCGTCGGAACATTTTTCGACCTCCAAATTTGCCGACGTTTGGACCACATTTTGACCAAATTGCCGAGCCAAACTGCGGTGCGTTAACGACAGTCCGAATGACTGAGCATGCGCACAACTCAGGAGTACCCCAAAGAGGTGTGTACAGACAGCCACGGTTTGCGCGAGAGCAGTCAGGAAGCCTCAACCCAGTTTTTTCTAAACTTTGAAATTTCTCTGCCATTTCCCGGCGAAAGTCTGTCAATTGTTTATGACAAGTGCGCAATATAGAGAGTTTAGGGCATGCAAAATTTGAAGTTCGTCGGAACATTTTTCGACCTCCAAATTTGCCGACGTTTAGACCACACTTTGACCAAATTGCCGAGCCAAACTGCGGTGCGTTAACGACAGTCCGAATGACTGAGCATGCGCACAACTCAGGAGTACCCCAAAGAGGTGTGTACAGACAGCCACGGTTTGCGCGAGAGCAGTCAGGAAGCCTCAACCCAGTTTTTTCTAAACTTTGAAATTTCTCTGCCATTTCCCGGCGAAAGTCTGTCAATTTTTTATGACAAGTGCGCAATATAGAGAGTTTAGGGCATGCAAAATTTGAAGTTCGTCGGAACATTTTTCGATCTCCAAATTTGCCGACGTTTGGACCACACTTTGACCAAATTGCCGAGCCAAACTGCGGTGCGTTAACGACAGTCCGAATGACTGAGCATGCGCACAACTCAGGAGTACCCCAAAGAGGTGTGTACAGACAGCCACGGTTTGCGCGAGAGCAGTCAGGAAGCCTCAACCCAGTTTTATTCTAAACTTTGAAATTTCTCTGCAATTTCCCGGCGAAAGTCTGTCAATTTTGTATGACAAGTGCGCAATATAGAGAGTTTAGGGCATGCAAAATTTGAACTTCGTCGGAACATTTTTCGACCTCCAAATTTGCCGACGTTTGGACCACACTTTGACCAAATTGCCGAGCCAAACTGCGGTGCGTTAACGACAGTCCGAATGACTGAGCATGCGCACAACTCAGGAGTACCCCAAAGAGGTGTATACAGACAGCCACGGTTTGCGCGAGAGCAGTCAGGAAGCCTCAACCCAGTTTTTTCTAAACTTTGAAATTTCTCTGCCATTTCCCGGCGAAAGTCTGTCAATTTTTTATGACAAGTGCGCAATATAGAGAGTTTAGGGCATGCAAAATTTGAAGTTCGTCGGAACATTTCTGACCTCCAAATTTGCCGACGTTTGGACCACACTTTGACCAAATTGCCGAGCCAAACTTCGGTGCGTTAACGACAGTCCGAATGACTGAGCATGCGCACAACTCAGGAGTACCCCAAAGAGGTGTGTACAGACAGCCACGGTTTGCGCGAGAGCAGTCAGGAAGCCTCAACCCAGTTTTTTCTAAACTTTGAAATTTCTCTGCCATTTCCCGGCGAAAGTCTGTCAATTTGTTATGACAAGTGCGCAATATAGAGAGTTTAGGGCATGCAAAATTTGAAGTTCGTCGGAACATTTTTCGACCTCCAAATTTGCCGACGTTTGGACCACACTTTGACCAAATTGCCGAGCCAAACTGCGGTGCGTTAACGACAGTCCGAATGACTGAGCATGCGCACAACTCAGGAGTACCCCAAAGAGGTGTGTACAGACAGCCACGGTTTGCGCGAGAGCAGTCAGGAAGCCTCAACCCAGTTTTTTCTAAACTTTGAAATTTCTCTGCCATTTCCCGGCGAAAGTCTGTCAATTTTTTATGACAAGTGCGCAATATAGAGAGTTTAGGGCATGCAAAATTTGAAGTTCGTCGGAACATTTTTCGACCTCCAAATTTGCCGACGTTTGGACCACACTTTGACCAAATTGCCGAGCCAAACTGCGGTGCGTTAACGACAGTCCGAATGACTGAGCATGCGCACAACTCAGGAGTACCCCAAAGAGGTGTGTACAGACAGCCACGGTTTGCGCGAGAGCAGTCAGGAAGCCTCAACCCAGTTTTTTCTAAACTTTGAAATTTCTCTGCCATTTCCCGGCGAAAGTCTGTCAATTTTTTATGACAAGTGCGCCGTCGGAACATTTTGCGACCTCCAAATTTGCACGACGTTTGGACCACACTTTGACCAAATTGACGAGCCAAAACTGCGGTGCGTTAACGACAGTCCGAATGACTGAGCATGCGCACAACTCAGGAGTACCCCAAAGAGTGTGTGTACAGACAGCCACGGTTTGCGCGAGAGCAGTCAGGAAGCCTCAACCCAGTTTTTTCTAAACTTTGAAATTTCTCTGCCATTTCCCGGCGAAAGTCTGTCAATTTTTTATGACAAAGTGCGCAATATAGAGAGTTTAGGGCTTGCAAAATTTGAAGTTCGTCGGATACATTTTTCGATCCTCCAAATTTGCCGACGTTTGGACCACACTTTGACCAAATTGCACGAGCCAAACTGCGGTGCGTTAACGACAGTCCGAATGACTGAGCATGCGCACAACTCAGGGAGTACCCCAAGAGGTGTGTACAGACAGCCACGGTTTGCGCTGAGAGCAGTCAGGAAGCCTCAACCCAGTTTTTTCTAAACTTTGAAATTTCTCTGCCATTTCCCGGCGAAAGTCTGTCAATTTTTTATGACAAGTGCGCAATATAGAGAGTTAGGGCATGCAAAATTTGAAGTTCGTCGAACATTTTTCGACTCCAAATTTGCCGACGTTTGGACCACACTTTGACCAAATTGCCGAGCCAAACTGCGGTGCGTTAACGACAGTCCGAATGACTGAGCATGCGCACAACTCAGGAGTACCCCAAAGAGGTGTGTACAGACCAGCCCACGGTTTGTGCGAGAGCAGTCAGGAAGCCTCACCCAGTTTTTTCTAATCTTTGAAATTTCTCTGCCATTTCCCGGCGAAAGTCTGTCAATTTTTTATGACAAGTGCGCAATATAGAGAGTTTAGGGCATGCAAATTTGAACGTTCGTCGGAACATTTTTCGACCTCCAAATTTGCCGACGTTTGGACACACTTTGACCAAATTGCCGAGGCCAAACTGCGGTGCGTTAACGACAGTCCGAATGACTGAGCATGCGTCACAACTCAGGAGTACCCCAAAGAGGTGTGTACAGACAGCCACGGGTTTGCGCTGAGAGCTAGTCAGGAAGCCTCAACCCAGTTTTTTCTAAACTTTGAAATTACTCTGCCATTTCCCGGCGAAAAGTCTGTCAATTTTTTATGACAACGTGCGCAATATAGAGAGTTTAGGGCATGCAAAATTTGAAGTTCGTCGGAAAATTTTCGGACCTCCAAATTTGCCGACGTTTGGACCACACTTTGACCAAATTGCCGAGCCAAACTGCGGTGCGTTAACGACAGTCCGAATGACTGAGCATGCGCACAACTCAGGAGTACCCCAAAGAGGTGTGTACAGACAGCCACGGTTTGCGCGAGAGCAGTCAGGAAGCCTCAACCAGTTTTTTCTAAACTTTGAAATTTCTCTGCCATTTCCCGGCGAAAGTCTGTCAATTTTTTATGACAAAGTGCGCAATATAGAGAGTTTAGGGCATGCAAAATTTGAAGTTCGTCGGAACATTTTTCGACCTCCAAATTTGCCGACGTTTGGACCACACTTTGACCAAATTGCCGAGCCAAACTGCGGTGCGTTAACGACAGTCCGAATGACTGAGCATGCGCACAACTCAGGAGTACCCCAAAGAGGTGTGTACAGACAGCCACGGTTTGCGCGAGAGCAGTCAGGAGCCTCAACCCAGTTTTTTTCTAAACTTTGAAATTTCTCTGCCATTTCCCGGCGAAAGTCTGTCAATTTGTTAATGACAAGTGCGCAATATAGAGAGTTTTAGGCATGCAAAATTTGAAGTTCGTCGGAACATTTTTCGACCTCCAAATTTGCCGACGTTTGGACCACACTTTGACCAAATTGCCGAGCCAAACTGCGGTGCGTTAACGACAGTCCGAATGACTGAGCATGCGCACAACTCAGGAGTACCCAAAGAGGTGTGTACAGACAGCCACGGTTTGCGCGAGAGCAGTCAGGAAGCCTCAACCCAGTTTTTTCTAAACTTTGAAATTTCTCTGCCTTTCCCGGCGAAAGTCTGTCAATTGTTTATGACAACAGTGCGCAATATAGAGAGTTATAGGGCATGCAAAATTTGAAGTTCGTCGGAACATTTTTCGACCTCCAAATTTTGCCGACGTTTTGGACCACACTTTGACCAAATTGCCGAGCCAAACTGCGGTGGCGTTAACGACAGTCCGAATGACTGAGCATGCGCAACACTCAGGAGTACCCCAAAGAGGTGTGTACAGACAGCCACGGTTTGCGCGAGAGCAGTCAGGAAGCCTCAACCCAGTTTTTTTTTCTAAACTTTGAAATTTCTCTGCCATTTCCCGGCGAAAGTCTGTCAATTGTTTATGACAAGTGCGCAATATAGAGAGTTTAGGGCATGCAAAATTTTGAAGTTCGTCGGAACATTTTTCGACCTCCAAATTTGCCGACGTTTAGACCACACATTTGACCAAATTGCCGAGCCAAACTGCGGTGCGTTAACGACAGTCTCGAATGACTGAGCATGCGCACAACTCAGGAGTACCCCAAAGAGGTTGTGTACAGACAGCCACGGTTTGCGCTGAGAGCAGTCAGGAAGCCTCAACCCAGTTTTTTCTAAACTTTGAAATTTCTCTGCCATTTCCCGGCGAAAGTCTGTCAATTTTTTATGACAAAGTGCGAATATAGAGAGTCTTAGGGCATGCAAAATTTGAAGTTCGTCGGAACATTTTTTCGACCTCCAAATTTGCCGACGTTTGGACCACACTTTGACCAAATTGCCGAGACCAAACTGCGGTGCGTTAACGACAGTCCGAATGACTGAGCATGCGCACAACTCAGGAGTACCCCAAAGAGGTGTGTACAGACAGCCACGGTTTGCGCGAGAGCAGTCAGGAAGCCTCAACCCAGTTTTTTTAAACTTTGAAATTTCTCTGCCATTTCCCGGCGAAAGTCTGTCAATTTTTTATGACAAGTGCGCAAATAGAGAGTTTAGGGCATTGCAAAATTTGAAGTTCGTCGGAACATTTTTCGACCTCCAAATTTGCCGACGTTTGGACCACACTTTGACCAAATTGCCCGAGCCAAACTGCGGTGCGTTAACGACAGTCCGAATGACTGAGCATGCGCACAACTCAGGAGTACCCCAAAGAGGTGTGTACAGACAGCCACGGTTTGGCTCAGAGAGCAGTCAGGAAGCCTCAACCCAGTTTTTTTTAAACTTTGAAATTTCTCTGCCATTTCCCGGCGAAAGTCTGTCAATTTTTTATGAACAAGTGCGCAATATAGAGAGTTTAGGGCATGCAAAATTTGAAGTTCGTCGGAACATTTTTCGACCTCAAATTTGCCGACGTTTGGACCACACTTTGACTCAAATTGCCGAGCCAAACTGCGGTGCGTTAACGACAGTCCGAATGACTGAGCATGCGCACAACTCAGGAGTACCCCAAAGAGGTGTTTACAGGACAGCCACGGTTTGCGCGAGAGCAGTCAGGAAGCCTCAACCAGTTTTTTCTAAACTTTGAAATTTCTCTGCCATTTCCGGCGAAAGTCTGTCAATTTTTATGACAAGGTTGCGCAATATAGAGAGTTTAGGGCATGCAAAATTTGAAGTTCGTCGGAACATTTTTCGATCTCCAAATTTTGCCGACGTTTGGACCACACTTTGACCAAATTGCCGAGCCAAACTGCGGTGCGTTAACGACAGTCCGAATGACTGAGCATGCGCACAACTCAGTGAGTACCCCAAAGAGGTGTGTACAGACAGCCACGGTTTGCGCTGAGAGCAGTCAGGAAGCCTCAACCCAGTTTTATTCTAAACTTTGAAATTTCTCTGCCATTTCCGGCGAAAGTCTGTCAATTTTGTATGACAAGTGCGCAATATAGAGAGTTTAGGGCATGCAAAATTTGAACTTCGTCGGAACATTTTTCGACCTCCAAATTTGCCGACGTTTGGACCACACTTTGACCAAATTGCCGAGCCAAACTGCGGTGCGTTAACGACAGTCCGAATGACTGAGCATGCGCACAACTCAGGAGTACCCCAAAGAGGTGTATACAGACAGCCACGGTTTGCGCGAGAGCAGTCAGGAAGCCTCACCCAGTTTTTCTAAACTTTGAAATTTCTTCTGCCATTTCCGGCGAAAGTCTGTCAATTTGTTATGACAAGTGCGCAATATAGAGAGTTTAGGGCAATGCAAAATTTGAAGTTCGTCGGAACATTTTTCGACCTCCAAATTGGCCGACGTTTGGACCACACTTTGACCAAATTGCCGAGCCAAACTGCGGTGCGTTAACGACAGTCCGAATGACTGAGCATGCGCACCACTCAGGAGTACCCCAAAGAGGTGTGTACAGACAGCCACGGTTTGCGCGAGAGCAAGTCAGGAAGCCTCACCCAGTTTTTTCTAAACTTTGAAAATTTCTCTGCCATTTCCGGCGAAAGTCTGTCAATTGTTTATGACAATGTGCGCAATATAGAGAGTTTAGGGCATGCAAAATTTGAAGTTCGTCGGAACATTTTTCGACCTCCAATTTGCCGACGTTTAGACCACACTTTGACCAAATTGCCGAGCCAAACTGCGGTGCGTTAACGACAGTCCGAATGACTGAGCATGCGCACAACTCAGGAGTACCCCAAAGAGGTAGTGTACAGACAGCCACGGTTTGCGCGAGAGCAGTCAGGAAGCCTCAACCCAGTTTTTTCTAAACTTTGAAATTTCTCTGCCATTTCCCGGCGAAAGTCTGTCAATTTTTTATGACAAGTGCGCAATATAGAGAGTTTTAGGGCATGCAAAATTTGAAGTTCGTCGGAACATTTTCGATCTCCAAATTTGCCGACGTTTGGACCACACTTTGACCAAATTGCCGAGCCAAACTGCGGTGCGTTAACGACAGTCCGAATGACTGAGCATGCGCACAACTCAGGAGTACCCCAAAGAGGTGTGTACAGACAGCCACGGTTTGCGCGAGAGCAGTCAGGAAGCCTCAACCCAGTTTTATTCTAAACTTTGAAATTTCTCTGCAATTTCCCGGCGAAAGTCTGTCAATTTTGTATGACAAGTGCGCAATATAGAGAGTTTAGGGCATGCAAAATTTGAACTTCGTCGGAACATTTTTCGACCTCCAAATTTTGCCGACGTTTGGACCACACTTTACCAAATTGCCGAGCCAAACTGCGGTGCGTTAACGACAGTCGAATGACTGAGCATGCGCACAACTCAGGAGTACCCCAAGAGGTTGTATACAGACAGCCACGGTTGCGCGAGAGCAGTCCAGGAAGCCCTCAACCCAGTTTTTTCTAAACTTTGAAATTTCTCTGCCATTTCCCGGCGAAAGTCTGTCAATTTGTTATGACAAGTGCGCAAGTATAGAGAGTTTAGGGCATGCAAAATTGAAGTTCGTCGGAACATTTTTCGACCTCCAAATTTGCCGACGTTTGGACCACACTTTGACCAAATTGCCGAGCAAACAGCGGTGGCGTTAACGACAGTCCGAATGACTGAGCATGCGCACAACTCAGGAGTACCCCAAAGAGGTGTGTACAGACAGCCACGGTTTTGCGCGAGAGTCAGTCAGGAAGCCTCAACCCAGTTTTTTCTAAACTTTGAAATTTCTCTGCCATTTCCCCGGCGAAAAGTCTGTCAATGTTTATGACAAGTGCGCAATATAGAGAGTTTAGGGCATGCAAAATTTGAAGTTCGTCGGAACATTTTTCGACCTCCAAATTTGCCGACGTTTAGACCACACTTTGACCAAATTGCCGAGCAAACTGCGGTGCGTTACGACAGTCCGAATGAACTGAGCATGCGCACAACTCAGGAGTACCCCAAAGAGGTGGTGTACAGACAGCCACGGTTTGCGCGAGAGCAGTCAGGAAGCCTCAACCCAGTTTTTTCTAAACTTTGAAATTTCTCTGCCATTTCCGGCGAAAGTCTGTCAATTTTTTATGACAAGTGCGCAATATAGAGAGTTTAGGGCATGCAAAATTTGAAGTTCGTCGGAACATTTTTCGACCTCCAAATTTGCCGACGTTTGGACCACACTTTGACCAAATTGCCGAGCCAAACTGCGGTGCTCGTTAACGACAGTCCGAATGAACTGAGCATGCGCACAACTCAGGAGTACCCAAAGAGGTGTGTACAGACAGCCACGGTTGCGCGAGAGCAGTCAGGAGCCTCAACCCTGTTTTTTCTAAACTTTGAAATTTCTCTGCCATTTCCGGCGAAAGTCTGTCAATTTTTTATGACAAGTGCGCATATAGAGAATTTAGGGCATGCAAAATTTGAAGTTCGTCGGAACATTTTCGACCTCCAAATTGCCGACGTTTGGACCACACTTTGACTAAATTGCCGAGCCAAACTGCGGTGCGGTTAGCGACAGTCCGAATGACTGAGCATGCGCACAACTCAGGAGTACCCCAAAGAGGTGTGTACAGACAGCCACGGTTTGCGCGAGAGCAGTCAGGAAGCCTCAACCCAGTTTTTTAACTTGAAATTTCTCTGCATTTCCCGGCGAAAGTCTGTCAATTTTTTATGACAAGTGCGCAATATAGAGAGTTCAGGGCATGCAAAATTAGAAATTCGTCGGAACATTTTTCGACCTCCAAATTTGCCGACGTTTGGACTCACACTTTGACCCAAATTGCCGAGCCAAGCTGCGGTGCGTTAACGACAGTCCGAATGACTGAGCATGCGCACAACTCAGGAGTACCCCAAAGAGGTGTGTACAGACAGCCACGGTTTGCGCGAGAGCAGTCAGGAAGCCTCAACCCAGTTTTTTCTAAACTTTGAAATTTCTCTGCCATTTCCCGGCGAAAGTCTGTCAATTTTTTATGACAAGTGCGCAATATAGAGAATTAGGGCATGCAAAATTTGAAGTTCGTCGGAACATTTTTCGACCTCCAAATTTGCCGACGTTTGGACCACACTTTGACTAAATTGCCGAGCCAAACTGCGGTGCGTTAGCGACAGTCCGAATGACTGAGCATGCGCACAACTCAGGAGTACCCCAAAGAGGTGTGTACAGACAGCCACGGTTTGCGCGAGAGCAGTCAGGAAGCCTCACCCAGTTTTTTTAAACTTTGAAATTTCTCTGCCATTTCCCGGCGAAAGTCTGTCAATTTTTTATGACAATGTGCGCAATATAGAGAGTTTAGGGCATGCAAAATTAGAAATTCGTCGGAACATTTTTCGACCTCCAAATTTGCCGACGTTTGGACCACACTTTTGACCAAATTGCCGAGCCCAAACTGCGGTGCGTTAACGACAGTCCGAATGACTGAGCATGCGACACAACTCAGGAGTACCCCAAAGAGGTGTGTACAGACAGCCACGGTTTGCGCGAGAGCAGTCAGGAAGCCTCAACCCAGTTTTTTCTAAACTTTGAAATTTCTCTGCCATTTCCCGGCGAAAGTCTGTCAATTTTTTATGACAAAGTGCGCAATATAGAGAGTTTAGGGCATGCAAAATTTGAAGTTCGTCGGAACATTTTTCGACCTCCAAATTTGCCGACGTTTGGACCACACTTTGACCAAATTGCCGAGCCAAACTGCGGTGCGTTAACGACAGTCCGAATGACTGAGCATGCGCACAACTCAGGAGTACCCAAAGAGGTGTGTACAGACAGCCACGGTTTGCGCGAGAGCAGTCAGGACGCCTCAACCCAGTTTTATTCTAAACTTTGAAATTTCTCTGCATTTCCCGGCGAAAGTCTGTCAATTTTGTATGACAAGTGCGCAATATAGAGAGTTTAGGGCATGCAAAATTTGAAGTTCGTCGGAACATTTTTCGACCTCCAAATTTGCGACGTTTGGACCACACTTTGACCAAATTGCCGAGCCAAACTGCGGTGCGTTAACGACAGTCCGAATGACTGAGCATTCGCACAACTCAGGAGTACCCAAAGATGGTGTGTACAGACAGCCACGGTTTGCGCGAGAGGCAGTCAGGAAGCCTCAACCCAGTTTTTTCTAAACTTTGAAATTTCTCTGCCATTTCCAGGCGAAAGTCTGTCAATTTTTTATGACAAGTGCGCAATATAGAGAGTTTAGGGCATGCAAAATTTGAAGTTCGTCGGAACATTTTTCGATCTCCAAATTTGCCGACGTTTGGACACACTTTGACCAAATTGCCGAGCCAAACTGCGGTGCGTTAACGACAGTCCGAATGACTGAGCATGCGCACAACTCAGGAGTACCCCAAAGAGGTGTGTACAGACAGCCACGGTTTGCGCGAGAGCAGTCAGGAAGCCTCAACCCAGTTTTTTCTAACTTTGAAATTTCTCTGCCATTTCCCGGCGAAAGTCTGTCAATTTTTTATGACAAGTGCGCAATATAGAGAGTTCAGGGCATGCAAAATTAGAAATTCGTCAGACATTTTTCGACCTCCAAATTTGCCGACGTTGGACCACACTTGACCAAATTGCCGACCAAACTGCGGTGCGTTAACGACAGTCCGAATGACTGAGCATGCGCACAACTCAGGAGTACCCCAAAGAGGTGTGTACAGACAGCCACGGTTTGCGCGAGAGCAGTCAGGAAGCCTCAACCCAGTTTTTTCTAAACTTTGAAATTTCTCTGCCATTTCCGCGCGAAAGTCTGTCAATTTTTTTATGACAAGTGCGCAATATAGAGAATTTAGGGCATGCAAAATTGAAGTCGTCGGAACATTTTCGACCTCCAAATTTGCCGACGTTTGGACCACACTTTGACTAAATTGCCGAGCCAAACTGCGGTGCGTTAGCGACAGTCCGAATGACTGAGCATGCCGCACAACTCAGGAGTACCCAAAGAGGTGTGTACAGACAGCCACGGTTAGCGCGAGAGCAGTCAGGAAGCCTCAACCCAGTTTTTTTAAACTTTGAAATTTTCTCTGCCATTTCCGGCGAAGTCTGTCAATTTTTTATGACAAGTGCGCAATATAGAGAGTTTAGGGCATGCAAAATTAGAAATTCGTCGGAACATTTTTCGACCTCCACATTTGCCGACGTTTGGGACCACACTTTGACCAAATTGCCGAGCCAAACTGCGGTGCGTTAACGACAGTCCGAATGACTGAGCATGCGCACAACTCAGGAGTACCCCAAAGAGGTGTGTACAGACAGCCACGGTTTGCGCGAGAGCAGTCAGGAAGCCTCAACCCAGTTTTTTCTAAACTTTGAAATTTCTCTGCCATTTCCCGGCGAAAGTCTGTCAATTTTTATGCCAAGTGCGCAATATAGAGAGTTTAGGGCATGCAAAATTGAAGTTCGTCGGACATTTTTCGACCTCCAAATTTGCCGACGTTTGGACCACACTTTGACCAAATTGCCGAGCCAAACTGCGGTGCGTTAACGACAGTCCGAATGACTGAGCATGCGCACAACTCAGGAGTACCCCAAAGATGGTGTGTACAGACAGCCACGAGGTTTGCGCGAGAGCAGTCAGGACGCCTCAACCCAGTTTTATTTCTAAACTTTGAAATTTTCTCTGCCATTTCCCGGCGAAAGTCTGTCAATTTTGTATGACAAGTGCGCAATATAGAGAGTTTAGGGCATGCAAAATTGAAGTTCGTCGGAACATTTTTCGACCTCCAAATTTGCCGGACGGTTTGGACCACACTTTGACCAAATTGTCGAGCCAAACTGCGGTGCGTTAACGACTGTCCGAATGACTGAGCATGCGCACAACTCAGGAGTCGGAACATTTTTCGACCTCCAAATTTGCGACGTTTGGACCACACTTTGACCAAATTGCCGAGCCAAACTGCGGTGCGTTAACGACAGTCCGAATGACTGGGCATTCGCACAACTCAGGAGTACCCCAAAGAGGTGTGTACAGACAGCCACGGATTGCGCAAGAGCAGTCAGGAAGCCTCAACCCAGTTTTTTTCTAAACTTTGAAATTTCTCTGCCATTTCCAGGCGAAATCTGTCAATTTTTTATGACAAGTGCGCAATATAGAGAGTTTAGGGCATGCAAAATTGAAGTTCGTCGAACATTTTTTCGATCTCCAAATTTGCCGACGTTTGGACCACACTTTGACCAAATTGCCGAGCCAAACTGCGGTGCGTTAACGACAGTCCGAATACTGAGCATGCGCACACTCAGGAGTACCCCAAAGAGGTGGTACAGACAGCCACGGTTGCGCGAGAGCAGTCAGGAAGCCTCAACCAGTTTTTTCTAAACTTTGAAATTTCTCTGCCATTTCCCGGCGAAAGTCTGTCAATTTTTTATGACAAGTGCGCAATATAGAGAGTTCAGGGCATGCAAAATTAGAAATTCGTCGGAACATTTTCGACCACCAAATTGCCGACGTTTGGACACACTTTGACCAATTGCCGAGCCAAACTGCGGTGCGTTTAACGACAGTCCGAATGACTGAGCATGCGCACAACTCAGGAGTACCCCAAAGAGGTGTGTACAGACAGCCACGGTTGCGCGAGAGCAGTCAGGAAGCCTCAACCCAGTTTTTTCTAAACTTTGAAATTTCTCTGCCATTTCCCGGCGAAAGTCTGTCAATTTTTTATGACAAGTGCGCAATATAGAGAATTTAGGGCATGCAAAATTTGAAGTTCGTCGAACATTTTTCGACCTCCAAATTTGCCGACGTTTGGACCACACTTTGACTAAATGGCCGAGCCAAACTGCGGTGCGTTAGCGACAGTCGAATGACTGAGCATGCGCACAACTCAGGAGTACCCCAAAGAGGTGTGTACAGACAGCCTCGGTTTTGCGCGAGAGCAGTCAGGAAGCTCAACCCAGTTTTTTTAAACTTTGAAATTTCTCTGCATTTCCGGCGAAAGTCTGTCAATTTTTTATGACAAGTGCGCAATATAGAGAGTTTAGGGCATGCAAAATTAGAAATTCGTCGGAACATTTTTCGACCTCCAAATTTGCCGACGTTTGGACCACACTTTGACCAAATTGCCGAGCCAAACTGCGGTGCGTTAACGACAGTCCGAATGACTGAGGCATGCGCACAACTCAGGAGTACCCCAAAGAGGTGTGTACAGACAGCCACGGTTTGCGCGAGAGCAGTCAGGAAGCCTCAACCCAGTTTTTTCTAACTTTGAAATTTCTCTGCATTTCCCGGCGAAAGTCTGTCAATTTTTTATGACAAGTGCGCAATATAGAGAGTTTAGGGCATGCAAAATTTTGAAGTTCGTCGGAACATTTTTCGACCTCCAAATTTGCCGACGTTTGGACCACACTTTGACCAAATTGCCGAGCCAACTGCGGTGCGTTAACGACAGTCCGAATGACTGAGCATGCGCACAACTCAGGAGTACCCCAAAGAGGTGTGTACAGACAGCCACGGTTTGCGCGAGAGCAGTCAGGACGCCTCAACCCAGTTTTATTCTAAACTTGAAATTTTCTCTGCCATTTCCCGGCGAAAGTCTGTCAATTTTGTATGACAAGTGCGCAATATAGAGAGTTTAAGGGCATGCAAAATTTGAAGTTCGTCGGAACATTTTTCGACCTCCAAATTTGCCGACGTTTGGACCACACTTTGACCAAATTGTCGAGCCAAACTGCGGTGCGTTAACGACAGTCCGAGTGACTGAGCATGCGGCACAACTCAGGAGTCGGAACATTTTTCGACCTCCAATTTGCCGACGTTTGGACCACACTTTGACCAAATTGCCGAGCCAAACTGCGGTGCGTTAACGACAGTCCGAATGACTGAGCATTCGCACAACTCAGGAGTACCCCAAGAGGTGTGTACAGACAGCCACGGTTTGGCGCCGAGAGCAGTCAGGAAAGCCTCAACCCAGTTTTTTCTAAACTTTGAAATTTCTCTGCCATTTCCAGGCGAAAGTCTGTCAATTTTTTATGACAAAGTGCGCAATATAGAGAGTTTAGGGCATGCAAAATTTGAAGTTCGTCGGAACATTTTTCGATCTCCAAATTTGCCGACGTTTGACCACACTTTGACCAAATTGCCGGAGCCAAACTGCGGTGCGTTAACGACAGTCCGAATGACTGAGCATGCGCACAACTCAGGAGTACCCCAAAGAGGTGTGTACAGACAGCACGGTTTTGCGCGAGAGCAGTCAGGAAGCCTCAACCCAGTTTTTTTCTAAACTTTGAAATCTCTCTGCCATTTCCGGCGAAAGTCTGTCAATTTTTTTATGACAAGTGCGCAATATAGAGAGTTTAGGGCATGCAAAATTTGAAGTTCGTCGGAACATTTTCGACCTCCTAATTTGCCGACGTTTGGACCACACTTTGACCAAATTGCCGAGCCAAACTGCGGTGCGTTAACGACAGTCCGAATGACTGAGCATGCGCACAACTCAGGAGTACCCCAAAGAGGTGTGTACAGACAGCCACGGTTTGCGCGAGAGCAGTCAGGAAGCCTCAACCCAGGTTTTTCTAAACTTTGAAATTTCTCTGCCATTTCCCGGCGAAAGTCTGTCAATTTTTTTATGACAAGTGCGCAATATAGAGAGTTTAGGCATGCAAAATTTGAAGTTCGTCGGAACATTTTTCGACTCTCAAATTTGCCGACGTTGGACCACACTTTGACCAAATTGCCGAGCCAAACTGCTGTGCGTTAACGACGTTCGAATGACTGAGCATGCGCACAACTCAGGAGTACCCAAAGAGGTGTGTACAGACAGCCACGGTTGCGCGAGAGCAGTCAGGAAGCCTTAACCCAGTTTTTTCTAAACTTTGAAATTTCTCTGCCATTTCCCGGCGAAAGTCTGTCAATTTTTTATGACAAGTGCGCATATAGAGAGTTTAGGGCATGCAAAATTTGAAGTTCGTCGGAACATTTTCGACCTCCAAATTTGCCGACGTTTGGACCACACTTTGACCTAAATTGCCGAGCCAAACTGCGTGTGCGTTAACGACAGTCCGAATGACTGAGCATGCGCACAACTCAGGAGTACCCCAAAGAGGTGTGTACAGACAGCCACGGTTTGCGCGAGAGCAGTCAGGACGCCTCACCCAGTTTATCTAAACTTTGAAAATTCTCTGCCATTTCCCGGCGAAAGTCTGTCAATTTTGTATGACAAGTGCGCAATATAGAGAGTTTAGGGCATGCAAAATTTGAAGTTCGTCGAACTTTTTCGACCTCCAAATTTGCCGACGTTTGGACCACACTTGACCAATTGTCGAGCCAAACTGCGGTGCGTTAACGACAGTCCGAATGACTGAGCATGCGCACAACTCAGGAGTCGG